>PVIU01002471.1:0-155355 GCA_004026605.1 Ondatra zibethicus | reverse complement strand
ATTCACTCCCACACATGTACACACACACTGGGCTGCATATGCACCCCACACATGTACATATACACACACACACTGTGCTGCATATGGACCCCCATACATGTACACACACATACACACACACACACACACACACACACTGGGCTGCATATGCACCCCACACATGTACACACACACACTGTGCTGAATATGTACCCCACACATGCACACATACACACTGTGCTGCATGTGCACCCCCACACATGTATACACACACACACATACTGTGCTGCATATGCACCCCCACACACACACATACACACACACAAAATGATTGTTTTTTGAAAGTTCAACATTGTCTTAAATTGCTTTCTATTGCTGTGATAAACACCAAAGCAAAAGCAACTTGGGAAGGAAGGGGTTTACTCAACTTTAAGGTTATGGTCCATTATCAAGGTAAGTCAAAGGCAGGAACTGAAACAGAGAAAATGGAGGGGCACTGATTGTGGCTCTGCCTTCTCAGGCTTGCTCAGTTACTTTACTCTCAAGGCTGCCCAGCGACTTTTCTCTCTTACACCAATCAATAGTCAAGTACATGACCCAATGACATTCCCAAAAGCCAACCTAACAAAAGCCATTCCTCAATTGAGGTTCCCAGGTGACTCCAATTTGTATAAAGGTGACAAAAACTCACAGGCACAGAAATTTACATGAACATGGAAGAATATTATCTAGTAGTCATGTTGGAAATATATCAGAAATAATTTAAAAAGCAATACAATCTTTCTATGGCTCACTGGCCAAATCTGAACCACAGTATGGGCTGAATATCTGTATTCAGAATCAGAAATGTTTGAGAAGTGTTGCAAACTTGGAATTTTTTCCCAGACTTTGGAACATTTGTGTGTATACAGTGGGATACCTTAGACAAGGTACTCAAGTCAAAACATGGAATTCATTTTATTTCATCTGTGTCTTAAATACATGGTGAGAAGTTTGCCTGTATGATGTTTTTTGTTTGTCTGCATTCTAACCACAGCAATAAGATGGTGCTTGAGAGAAATCTTTTCACTGGTGGCATCATGTCGGCAAACAAAGATGTTTTGAATTTTGGAACATTTCTGATTTCTGGGTTTTAAATGCTCACCTTTATGGTTTCTCTGGAAGAGTCTGGATGAACTGCTAACACAAGCTATGAAAATGATTAAAGCAATGGTTCTAGTATTCCTCAGATACCTTTTTAAAATTTTATTTATTATTACTTTGTATTTATTTTACATCCCAACCACAGTTTCCCCTACCTCCTCTTCTCCCATTTCCTCCACCTCTCCTCCCCATCCCTAATCCAGGCCTCCTCTGTTTCTGTTCAGAAAGGGGAAGGCCTCCCATGGACACCAACAAAGCATGGCTAAGAAACTCCCCTTGTATTGAGATTGAGCAAGATGATAAAGTATGAGGTGTAGCCTCCCAAGGGCTAGCTGAAAGCATTAGAGAAAGCCCTTGCTCCCATTGTGGGAGTCCCACAAGTACACCAAGCTACACAACTGTCACATATAAGTAGAGGACCTATGTCAATCTCGTGCGGGCTCCCTGATTATTGGTTTAGACTCTGTGAGTTCCTATGCGCCAGGTTAGTTGTTTCTATTGGTTTTCGTGCGATGTCCTTGACCCCTCTGGCTCCTACAACCCTTCCTCCATCTCTTCAACAGGATCCCCCAAGCTCTTAATGTTTGGGCTGGGGGCCTCTGCATCTGTTTCCATCAGTTACTAGATGAAGGCTCTCTGATGGCATTTGGGGTAGTCATCAATCTGATCACAGGAGATGGCCAGTTCAGGCTACCTATCTAGTATTGTTGGAGTCTTGGCTGGGGTCATCCTTGTAGATGCATGGGAATTTCCCTTGCATCAGGTTTCTACCTGACCCCAAAATGCACCCCGTTTCCAATCATCTCTTTCAGAACTCTCCTGTTCCATCCACTCTGCAAACTTTTTCCCTAGTTCCCATCCCCATCCACCCCCCAGCCTATCCCAGGGAGATCCATGTGTCCCCCTCTCGGGCCCTTCTTGTTACCTACCCACTCCCCAGCTGTGGATTGTAGAATGGTTATCTTTTACAGTGAATATCCGCTTATGAGTGAGTGCATACCATGTTTGTCTTTCTTTGTCTAGGTTATCTCACTCAGGATAATTTTTTTCTAGTTCCATCCATTTACCCTCAAATTTCCTGATGTCATTTTTTTAATATATGAGCAATACTCCATTATGTAAATGTACCGCATTTTCTCTAACCATTTGATAGTTGGGGGGCATCTAGGTTGTTTCCAGGTTCTATTACAAATAAAGCTACTATGAACATAACTGTGCAAGTGTCCTTGTGGGATGATTGAGAATCCTTTGGGTATATGCCCAAGAGTGGTATAGCTGAGTCTCAAGGTAGATTGATTCCCAAATTTCTGAGAAACTGAATCTTCTTCTAGGGTGTCTAGGTCCAACCTGGCCTCTGGTAGAGATGCTTGCTTGGGCTGTTCTTCCAACTGCCGTGGACTCTGTCTAGTTCTATGGAGTCTACTGGAGTTCTGAGGAAGCGCTGGCCATGGGGAGGGTGATGAGGTAGAAAGAGCTGAGCAGCAGTGTGGGTATTAAGGGGAACAGAATCGGGGGGGGGCAGTCCAACTGGGAGGCAGGTCGCTCACCTGCTCTTCTATTGGTGAAGGTTTCACCAGAGCAGTAGGATTCCTCCAGAGTTGGGGGCAGGGTCCAGCAGTGGTGCTGGTGCTGAGATGGGGGGGGCACAGAACAGAAGGGTTACTTACCAGCTGAGGCTGGAGTGGTCTACACCTCAGTGGTGGAAGACCACTGGAGTTAGGGGTAAGGCCCAGCAGTAGCAGGGCCAAGGATAGAGCTGGGATGATGTGGGCCTGGGGAAGGGTCAGAAGGGACAGAGTCTGGGGAGGGGTGCAGTTCCAATGGCTTGTGGGTCACTCACTCTTTCTAGCTAGTGTGGTTTGGGCCTCAGTGGCAGAAGTTCGCTGGGGTTAGGGTCAGGGCCCAGCAGCTGGGCCAGGGACTAGCTAGGACTTCCCCGCATATCATGAAAACAATCATAGAACTGTGACCAACCATTTTCTGTTTGAGTAGTAGTCTAGAAGGAGTTGTAGAATATGTCCTGACCAGTTTCCCCTCCTTACACTCCCCCCAGCCTTGTCCACCTCCCCTATGTCCATTCCCCCTCCATTTCCCTTCAGAAAAGAGCAGGCTCCCAAAAGACAAGAAATATCATACAAGCTGTGTGGTACTGCGAGGAGAACACACTGAAATCCACACTGATGCTGGAGTTGGAATGACAAGCACTTATCTCACAAAGACGGAGAAAAAAACATTTATATTTTTTTTGCCACCACTATAATCCTGAGATCTGGGATCCTTCAATAAACACAGTTTAATATCACATAAGAATTACTTAGCAGAGAACTCCTGAGTCTTGGGCATGCATCTAATTTTGATAAATTAGTGACTAGCAGTATTCTGAATAAACCACCACAGTGATGAATATGGTGGAAACCCATAATAAATGGTTTAAGACAACTTCATTCTTCACAAATTCCGTGATTCTACATGAGTTTCCTCATTTGGAAAATACATTTGAAATTCAAGAGTTGTACAGATAAAATCATGTCAAGGCACTTTTAAGAACTATAAGGCACTGTGGACATATAATTTTATTATTAATGGCAATGCTATTTAAAGCAAATTTTTCCAATGTTCAAGGGTCATACATAATTTCTTTAACTTTAAATATGAAACTCTCAGTACTTTAACAAAACCCTGCAAGGGAAAGTATGCAAGAATTAAATAAAAGCCCTGAGTTTAAGCATTTAAATTAGTTTACAAGTGCAGAGACTCAAAAAGGTCACAAAATGTATTTCTCAAGGGATTGTAATAAGTGCTACCATCAAGCGGCACAACACAGAAGCTAGCTCTCTGGCTTTTAGCTGTTTGCAGAAGTCCACAAAATTGAAACCAGAGTGCGTGTCTTCTTCTGTGTCTGGCTTTTTTTGTCTCAACACTGTGTGTGTGAGGTTCATCAGTGCTGAAGCAGGAAGCAGCGACTTCCCCTTCTTATTGATGCAGATCTTTTCTATGGTGAGGAAGATACCACACCAGAATTCCTTCTAGAATGGAAAAGTAAGGACTTCTGAAAAAAATCAACCTCCTAAAAGCAAGAACACCAAAAAAAATGGTCAAAATTTACTTTTTCATAAAACCGTAAATGAAGAACAGCAGTGAGAGGAGGATTTGTTATGAAAAAAAATCCTCAATTTTGATAAGAATGCAAACCTTTGCCATTATTGGTCTGTTTCTCATAGGCCTTGCCTTAGATGCACAGAAGCCTTCAAAAGTGCCAGCTTTATACCATGGTTTAGCAGGCGGCTGTGCTCACCAACATCTCAGGAATTTACCTGGGTACTTGGAGCCATCCTAGGAGACTATGAAGAGAGAAGAGCCAGCCCAAAGCTCTGACAGACAAACTGATGGGAATTATGGGAATTTGAGCTCCTTGGCAACAAACTGGAAGGGCGCATCTTCACTTGACCTGATTCAGAGTTCGCTCTGTGAGGAGAATTCTATGCTTAGGATAGTTGTTAAAATCGTTAGGTGGAAATTTTTCAACACCATAGATACCCAAAGGCAAAAATAATGTCTAAGATAAATGGATGCTTGCTCCAGAAAAGGGGGGAGGTATTTCAAAAGAAAATCTGAAGAATAAGAAGTTCAGGACAGCATGGCAAAACTCCAAAATATCCCGGAAAACCAGAACCAACACACAGAGGTCTGGCTGGAATCTCTCCTCCAACCTCCAGGACAGCTTGGTCACTGTGTAAGCAAAAAGTGAAGGCTGAGTGTCATGAGAGAGAAAGTAGATACACACGGTATAGCAAAAGTTATATATTATTATGTTAAGGGGCATCACACTAGGTTCACACTAAAAATTCTTAACTATGGCCCTAAGCCTATCTCTCCTAAGGCTGCTCACCTATGCGATGTATCCTAGCTGAAGGTCCAGTCTCTAACAGAAGTCTCTGAGTGAAGGGTCAGGATCCTGGGGGAGACTCTACAGATGCAGGGCAGATCAAGGCAGCATCTCTCCAGATGTGCAGACCAGAGCATTGTTCTTGGTCTCTGCTTATATACTATCCCATGGGCATCAGGGTGTCTAAGACTGTGTCTGATTATCTTCAGTAAGTGATGTCACTGAGTTCATTTTATCAGGTGCAGCCTTGGGTGTAGTGAAGATTCTAACTAAGCTATTTTTATATGTGTAAAAGGCTTTTTTTTTACTGTGCTCATTACACTGAGGAAGGTACATAAAACACTAGCGTACCAAAGGCATGCCCCATCACATGCACACACACTACAAACACACATATATACAAACACTCACACACATAGCACACCACGCCATACACCAACACACTCTACCCTCATATACACCACACACACATACAACATACACACACATCATATTATACACACAAAAAATACTTCATACACCACACATATACATACAAACCACATCCTTCACCACCACGCAACATGTAAGTAAATAAATAAATCTGTAATTTGAAAAAGTAAAGAACAAATGTTTCCCATACATGAAGAGGAATATTATTCCCCAGGAAACTCAATAAACCCAAAGTATGATGAACATACATTAATGTCAAGACAATAGCAATGGAACTGTGTAAAAAAAAAAACAACAAAGGAAAATGGATTTCCTTTCCTTCTATATGATTTAAAAGGCAAAAGGATAAAACAGTAATCATGGAACTCCATTGATGGGCCTTCATATATGAAATACAGATCTTATGACAATGATAGCACTGAAATGGGGGAAGGAACAATAAAGTTATAATAAAATGTTAGCTCACTGTTGTTAATTTTTTATGCTTATTTACTTATTTTGTGTGTGTGAAAGTCAGAGGACTACCTGCAGGAGTCAGTTCTCTCTTCCCATCCTGTGGGGCCTGGGGAAGCAAAGCTTGGCCATCAGGCTTGGCAGCCAGCACTTTCCTGCTGAGCCATCTTGCCAGCTCCTGAAGCACCTTCCTTTAAGTGACTACGTTAGTTGTGAGCTCCACTGCAATCAGTTAAATAAAACTGAAAATAATATCATACAAGAAACAATAAGGAAACTCAAATGGTATACTGGAAGTAGTAAATAGGAAAGGACACAGTGACTGAGGAACGAAACATGACCTACAGACAATGAATAGCAAAATGGCAGATATAAATCCTACCTTATCAGTTGGCATAAAGTGTATATGGATTAATCACTTGAGTCAAAAGTCAGAGATTGGTAAGTGGATTTTAAAAAAACGTGATGCACTTATATATAGTTTATTAAGTACACTTTATATTCAAATGAAAAAAAGGCTGAAAGAAAAAGATAGGAAAATTTCCTTGGATAATATAGCCAACACCATCTGCTAAGTAAAAGAGGTGAGGGCGGCTATACTAACATCAGATGAAACAGAACTGTAGGCAAAATGGCAACTGGAGACAGAAAAAAATTACATTTTACAGCAATAAATGTATGAATCTTTCAGGAGGTCCTAGAGCTACAAACATATATGCACCTAGATATAGAGCATGGAATGAAGAAAGACAACAATTGAAGAATGAAACAGACTACTAAAAAATAATGGTTAGGGACATCCATTCATTCATCATATTAAGCAGTGGACAGAACAAAAAGGGAGAAGATTAACAGTAAAATAGAAGACTACAAAGCATAGACCAACTAGATCAAACAGACTTCTATAGAACTCTCTACCTAAAGCAACAGAATTCCTGTTCTCCCTCCATGAGCATAGAACAGCACTGTGTATTAAGTCTGGTTATGGCTTAACATTAATAACTTCAGGTTATTACTTTCAACCTCTGAAGAGTTCTTATACTTAAAGTGCATCTCTCATAAGCAACAAATGGTTGGACATTGTTTTTCTTGCTGACTCTGGCCACTGTTTTAATTTAATCAGAGAATTAACCTATTTAATATAAGCATTGCTGCTGTATTTAGATGCAAATTTGTGTTTTTATATTTCCTAGTTTAAGACCTGTTCTTTGTCTATCTTTCCATTTGAGTAATCAAGTATTTTGATTTGTCCCAGCTAGTAGAACTGTTGGTTATAGATTTTAATTACCAAATTGATTATCCTAAAATAATATATACTAATATCATGCTCTAATATTACAGTCTGCCTCAAGTCATTGAATTCATCTCTCTTGGATATTGCCAGTGCCTTGCAACACTTGAACTAATTCTACTTACTGTTATGGACTGAATTGAATCCCCTCAACCTCAAATTCAAATACTAAAGTTCTAACTTTCAATGTGGTGGTGTTTGAAGGTGTGTCCTTTGAGCAGTGGCTAGCTTTACATATGAGAAGGAGGTGCCTAGATAGGACCAGAGACTTTATCAGAGACAAGTGCTGTCTCACTTGCTATCCCTGATGTGAGGCAAAGTGAAAATTGACTTTTGCAAGCCAGTAAGTAGATCGTCACTAGGAACAGACTTTTCTAGCATTTTTGTCCATGGGCTTGTCAACATCTAGAAGAACTGTGAGACTAGTGACTAAGTTTTGTTTTTAAAGAAACTCAGTTTATATTGCTTTGTTATGAAGTCTAAACCATGGAATTCTTTTTTCACTTGAAAAATGTTGTTTTCATATCTGTTAGTTCTGTATCTATTGTGAGTGTGTTTGTGTGTGCAGATAGACCTGTGTGTGTGAGTGGGTGGGTGGGTGCATGTATGTGTGCATGCATATGGAGGCTAGAGATTGACTCCAGTTGTTCTTCAGGAGCCAACCACCTTGGTTATTTTTTATATAATTGAATTTTCATTTGACTTATTTTGATCATATCTATTCCCCTCCCCCAACTCCTCCCAGATCCTTCCAATCTCCCTACTCACTCTACTTCTCTCTCTCTCCTCTTTCTTCTTTCTCAAAACAAAACAAAAAGAAAAAAATAAAAATGAAAATCAAGACAAACTAAAAAAAATCACAAAAAAATCTAAGCATCAATATCATTCAGCTACAAACCCTGTGACCTGTAAGAGTAATTGCCCACAAGATAGTCTGTTTCTATAGTGGCACAAACGCTGTAAGAGCAACCAATCACTTCTTAATTGGATTTAAGGCTTACTCCATCAGATATAACATTTACCTGACACTGCTAAAATGGCCAAGAACATGAGACTAGCTAGGTCATGGGCATTAAGAACAAACCTTCTCTATCTATCTGTCTGTCTGTCTGTCTGTCTGTCTGTCTGTCTATCTATCTATCTATCTGAGACAGAGTCTCTTACAGGAAGGTCAGTCAGCCAGAGAGACCCCAGGATCAACATGCCTCTGTCTGCCCAACTCTGAGACTATAAGCATGTGACACTGTATCCAGCTTCTTATATAGCTTCAGGGGATAAAACTTGGGTCCTCATGCTTGTATGGCAAGCACATTACTCACTGAGCTATTTTTCTATCCTTACATATTCACTTGTAAACTCCATAATATTGCTGCTATTGCTTATGCTTAGATTTATTCATATATTTAGCATTCCTGAGTTATTAACCTTATCATTCAATTCCTCATTTAATCTAAAAAAATAAATAAATAATCCACAACTCCCCTTAGATCTGAGTGTAAATTACATAGCAATACATTTTCTCTGCTTATATTTTTTCTGAAAATATTTCAACTCCATTCTGAGCATGGTATTCTTCCTTGGAATTCAGAGATATTCCATTGTTTTCAAAATTCTATACTTTCCACTGAAAATTTGATGTCTTATTTTTCTTCTTTTGAAGTAATGTGTATATTTTTCTGTGTCTACTTTCAGTATTTTTATCATTGTTTTAAATATATTTAAGATATTTGGATGAAATTTCATTAAATTTATGAACATGTGTCTTGTAAAGCTTTTAAACTTTTCTTTCTATCATCAGCCATGTGAAGTTATTTACCACTAGCTTGGCAAGTGTTGCTTTTGTTCAAATTTTGCTCTCTCATCCTTTGGGACTCTAATTAGTTTAAACCTTGGTTTAATCTTCTCTTTTACCTTTTATTATCAGGCCTTCTATATTTCCATCCTTTTTGTTCTCTGTGCTGGAATTTGAATACTTTCTGCAGTGTCCTCTTTCTCTTAATTCATTATAATTTTCTCTGCTGTGCCTAACTTATTAGAAATCCAATTTTAAAATTCATTTTACTTTTTGTAATTTTAGGCTTTTGCACTTCCATTTGTCCTATTTTAAATGCCCAGTAATTGTTTAATTGAATTCTGGATGTTATGAAAAATTGCAAAGATTGCACAAAGTTCCCTTTCTCCTGAGAGGATTCGACTTGCTTCAGCAGTCATATAGTCTATGAACTTGCCATATTTTCCCATTCAGAACTGGATTTCAGATTCCTTTTGAATGCTGAACTTTCACTTTGTTCTAAATCTTAAATCTTAACCTTTAATTTTTAAGAATAGTTTTCTTGGGTTTTTCGCTGAAGGCCTAAGGTGTTTATTTGGGCTCTCCCTCCATGGTGGTTTCCAAATTCTCATTTCTTCATGCATTCTTCAAAATCTTGGCTCAGCTCTTTATCAAATTTATTACTTGGTCAGCTCCAAATCATATTGGCAGTGGCCAACTCCAATATCTATTTCTCTCTAACCCAGTGAAATATCCATAAGCCTACAATGTTTCTGGTCTTTCTCTCTGTTGGCTATGTCAAGAACTTGGAAATGCCAAGGCAAAAAAAGCATAGGTAAAGGTAGACTTCAATTGTTATATTAAAAGTACAGTGTTAACTAAGGAAAACTGGGAGTGGGAGAGGTGGTTTTCCTCAGCAAGAGGACACCAATTGGCTATCCAGTACCTAAAAGTCAGTTCTAAAAAGATACACATAAGTAACATTATATGGACCAAACAGTTCATATATAGGAATATAGATGTTTGTAGATACACATATAAGCAAGCGATGCAATAACAGGGTTATTTTTCTTAAAAAAAAAAAAGAGGCCATGAATTTGAAAGAAAGTGGGGAGAGGTAATTTGGAGGGTCTGGAAGGAGGAAAAGGAAAGGATAAATGTTATAATTGTATTATTGTATTATAAATACAAGGGCGAGGGGTAAAGAAGAGGGGGGAGGGACAGAGGGAAGGAGGGGGGGAGGGAGAGAGAGAGAGAGAGAGAGAGAGAGAGAGAGAGAGAGAGAGAGCAGACTGAGCAAACTATGAGGAACAATCCATTAAGAAAAGAAGCACAGCATCAAAATCGAGGAAAGAAAAGTATGTGCTGCTTGGGTGTGCTTGAAATAAGATTGATAAAGCCAAGAAATCACATATTCAAGTATTAAGTATATTTATGAAAATGCCATTCTTGTATGATTAGTCTAGATAACAAATGCGAAATTGGTTCCTAAATGACCTAGGTATGTGGGTTCTTTAGCAAATGTGCCATTCCATGGTCCTGAATCTAAATTCACCATTGAAAATGCAAAAACAAACATCCTAATGAGCTTATAAGAAGGGCAGTCTGAGTTACTTTGAAACATATTTCATATTATTTTTCAGTCTGTAACGACTTACTTCTGAACTCCTTCCCCTCCACCATCCCCAGTCTTCCCTTTGTTACACTGATCTTCTGGATGGGACATGCTCCATTAATAGTCTTGTTTCCTGCTCGAGGGGTAGTTAATATGCTTGCTACTTGGGAAGCAGTATGGCTCACTGGACTGAGCTATGAGTCAGTAGTTTAGAGTTATAATCCCATTTATGTTACTGATTCAGTTAGTGCCCATGGGCAAGGCACTTAACCTTTGTATTAGTTCACCTGAACAATGAGATAGAATCATTTATTTGTACTAGTAAAAGTCTTTTTTTCATACAAATAAAGGCACTGTAGTGTATTTTACTAGTTAAAGTGATGGTAATCACTTGTACAGTTTAGTTTTCCCTAAAACCTTCGTGCTGCTCTTGTTATAATTTTTCTGATTTAAGTTAAAATGAAAGACAATAAAGAAAAGTGGCTCTTTTTTTAAATTTGCATGCTTAAACAGGTGTGATTAAGTCTGAGAAAACAAACAAAAAAATTAAAGTGGAAAGTAAAATCATCCTTTCTCTCTGCCCACAGGATTTTTATAACTACAAAATGTGTTATCATTGTCTCTCTCTTTACACACACACGTGCATGCACACACACACACACACACACACACACACACACACACATTTGTCCTTTTTGCATAACTGAAGCATCGGTCATTTTATACAAAGTAATAACAATTAATCACACTTTTAAAATTCTTTTTCTTTAGAAATAGTTTAAATAATTATAACTAAATTTTTCATCCCAGCACAGATTTAAAAAATGTTCTCTCCATGTTATGAAGGAGGAAAAAATTCAGATAATTCCTTTGTCTTCATTTGAACTGAAAGGAAGATTAAAGTTCTTTATCTATAGACTATTTAAAATAACTTACATTTAAGAAAGAGGCAATGAAAAGAAACTTAAAAAGAATGGATTTAAATATTTAATAAGTAGGCCCCAACTTATCAAATGAATCAGTCTAATTTAAAGTAGAGGATGGGGGCAGGGAGAAAGCTCAGAAGTTGAGTCAGTACTCTTCTTGCAGAGTTCCACTCCCAGCACCATGTCAGGAGGCTCACAACCCCCTTTAATTCCAGCTGCAGGGGGGTTGACACCTTCTACTGAATTCTACAGGCACCTCTGCTCACATGCACATACCCAGATGCAGACATAAAAACACAAGTAATTAAAAGGTAACAGAAATCTTTGAAACAGAAGGCAATAAATTAGGATGTGTCTACTTAGAACTATTATTCTTTGCTTTTTCCTCAACACTCAAAGTTTTTCCTTTTCTATAAAACTATAGTGTTATGCAGCTTAGCTTTCTTTAAAACTGATAAGAGAAGTCAAATAGGGATGTACACAAATGTAAATGGAGACTGCACTTTAGTTTCCCGACTGCCCAGACTCGAATAATCACACAAAACTATATTAATTACAACACCGTTTGGCCAATGGCTTAGGCGTATTCCTAGCTAGCTCTTACATCTTAAATTAACCCATTTCTATTAAACTATGCATCACCATGAGGCTGTGGCCTACCAGTAAGGTTCCGGCTTCTTTCTCCTTCAGCAGTTATGTGGCTCCCTGACTCTGCCTTCTTTTTCCCTGCATTCAGTTTAGTTTTCCTTGTCTAGCTCTAGTCAGCCCTGCCATAGGCCAAAGTAGCTTCTTTATTAACCAATGATGAAAAGCATATTCACAGCATACAAGGGGAATCCCACATCACACAAAGAGGTAGACATGGTCTTCCTTATTACCGAAGGCCATTTTTGTCAATCATTACAATCATTTAGTCTTCAGCTTCGTTATTATTGGACAAGTCTTAAAAACACTTTAACTTTTATTCTTTGATACTAGGTTCTGTCTTTCTAATTCATCTCCAAGATATCAATGGGACATCTGAATAGTGTCAATCTTCTAAACAATCACTGCCATCATGTCTTCTTTGAAATTTAAAGATCATTGGCATGTATTATTATAGATAATACTATGCATTATTTTATACATATAAACAATGTATTTTGATCAGATTTACAACACTCTATTCCCCTTTCTTGCTTTCTTCTAAGACCTATTACATCCCTTCCTCTTCTCAACTTGTCCCCATTCCACTTTTCTTTTGTGACCCAGTTAATTTAATTAGGATTATTGTAGGATCATGGATGTAGGGTTATTTTCAGGAGTACAGGTAACCTTTTAGTTATACCACCAAAGAAAGTGTCTTTCCTCTTTCAGCAACCACTAACTGCAGGAGACCCTTGAGAGACCCTTTTCCTTCATGATGGAATTCTGATCATGTGCTCAATCATGTGTAGGTGTTGTTAAGGTAGTCACTGCTGCTCTGAGTTCGTGAGTACAAAGGCTGAATCATGTTCATAGGACTGCATACCATAACATTCCACCATTTTCTCTAGCACATTCTTTCTGTTCAACTTTTCTGCAATGTTCCACGAGCTTGGGAGGGGATGACACAGGTGTTCTAGGATCCAGTATTTAAGAGTCACTTATTACTTTATCCATATGTGAGTTTCTGCAGTAACTACCTCCCACTGTAGAAAGAAGATTTTCTGACCAAAGCTGACGGCAGCACTAATCTATGAGAATAGAAGTCAGTATTTAGAATGCAATCTGATGGGCACAACATTTCCATCCATCGAAACAACTGATGTACTTTCTCCATTAGGGCTTACAAACGTCCTCAAGCTGCAATATTCTGGCCAGGTTCACATGCCAAGCGTGAAATCTCTCTGGGAGAATGGGGCTCAAAAACCAGTCAAGATGCAGTTAGTTACCACCATAAGAGTTACTGTTTTGTTTGTTTTTATTTCCATAAGCCACTATTGCTTCAGTCGGCACATTTTGCCTGTGAGGTTGGCAGGGTAGCATGCAAAGCCCCAGGTAAGCAAGGCTATTGATGACTCTTCTCCCCCTAGTCTGCCTCTGGTACTAGGAAAGCCATAACTTCAGTGAATTTAAGAAAAGTTCCCCCACAGACATGTCGACAGGCCAACCCAATGCAGACAATCCCTGACTGAAACTCTCTTCCCAGGTGACTCTGGGTTAAGTTGACAATTTAAGTTAATCTTCAGAACAATTGCATTGGGCTCTACAAATGAAATTGTAAAATTTATAGAAAAACAGATGGAAAGTGTTATACTAAATAAGGTAACTAAGGCCTATAAAGACAAATGCTGTATTCTTTCTTACATGTAGATCCTAGCCTCAAAACTTTAATTTGTACATTTAATTTTAAATGTCTATGCTTACTGAAATTAGGAAGCTAGAAATGTCTCATGAATGAAGGAGAGGAAGATGCCTTAAGTGACAAGGGTATATAGAATACATGTGTTCTGAGAATGTGGACTAAAGGCATAGGTAAGTATAGGAATGGGCAATGGGGAGATGGTTGGGTGGGAGGTAGATTAATTAAAACTAAGGATGTATGAAAAAGTTTTATAGTATCCATATTTTGTAAGCCAATTAAAAAACATATAACTTTTAGCTGGGTGGTGGTGGCCCACACCTTTAATTCCAGCATTTGGAAAGCAGAGGCAGATGGATCTCTGGGTTCGACAGCAGCCTGGTATACAGAGCAAGGACTACACAGATAAACTCTACACAGAGAAACCTTGGCTTAGAAAATCAAATATATATATTTTGTATGTATGTGTATGTATATATATAAATTATATATATAATTTGGGGGGATAGATACAGTGAACTTTAACAATGATATTTAAGAAAGTGCCAGCCATATATGGGGTATTTCCTTACATGTTATTGACCAGGGAGGCCCTAGAGCCCTTTCCCCAAATAACATAGGCTACTGTTGTTGTTGATCTTACTAGATGGACTCTATTTTTGAAGACGTGACACAATTTGGTTATAGGACATAGAGAAATCAAACTGATCTGAAAACCATCCCCCAGCTGGTTTTCACAGTGGCAGAGGGCTACTGGGGGCAAAAAGTCTTCGATGATATCACCTAACAGTAAACCCTGAATGCTGCATTACTGACCTTCTAAGCAAGATGTATAATGCAATAGTGGCATAAATATTATGGGGATGATTAGCCACTTTCTGATTGGCTCTGAGGTTTGCTCCACAGAAAAGAATTAATGCAGCAATTCTCAATCTGTGGGTTGTGACCCCGTTGGGGGTTGAACAGTTCTTTCACAGGAGTCATTTAAGACCATCAGAAAACACAGGTATTTACATTATAATTTATAACAGCAGCAAAATTAGTTATGAAGTAGCAACAAAAAAAATTTTATGGTTGGAGTCACCACAACATGTGGCAATACATTAGGAAGGTGAAGAACCACTGAATTAATGCCTAGTATTGCAATCTATGCTGTCTATCCAGTGTTTTGGAGGCCTTCCTGTTCAGCTTATCCTGTTCACCCCTCTAAGCAGTGCTATCTTCGGGTACTGGCTGTCATTCATTCTCCTAACATGGCTGAAGTATCTCAAGCACCATTGCTGTATCCTATAGATTACTTCCTTCTGTAGACAGCATAAAGGAAGACTGTGGGACTTTGGCTATGACAATAACACAAGCATCTAGGACTGCCCAGGACAGGAACAACTGGAGAACCGCCATAAACGGACTGCCTATGCATGCTTGAGCATTGCTGGGGCATAAATGATGACGATTGCAAACTAGTCAAAAGCCCATGGTTCAGGAGGACACAAGCTGCCCTGGAACAACTTAATTCTGCTGCTTTGTTAAACAGAAATGCATCAATCTGCCTTCTAAATATTGTCTATACCCATGTATTAGTGCTGCTCGCAACTGTGGCCAGCAAAGTTTCCCTTTGCAGCAGGCAGCAGTCAAGAACAGAGACTTGTAATTAGTCCAAGTGCTAAAGGGTAGGTGACTTCTGGGTGCTCAGCCCTAAACAGGACATCTATATCAACCCCACAAAGCTCAAGGAGCACCATGGCACAGCCAGAGGACGGAGTGCTGTGAAATACTATCTTCTGGGCGTGACATGGAGGTTACAGCAGCTACCGTGACTCCGGAAAGACCAAGCCAGGCAATAATTCCAACCTTGATGGGGAGGGACTCATGTAGCCATTGGCAATTGAAGGCTTCAGGAAAGAGGAGGAGTCATTTTTCTTCTGGGACCTGGCTATTGGTAGGTTGCTCATGCTTGTGTAGGCAGCACTAATTGGACTCAGTAGGCTGTATTTATGAGAAAAGACACGAATGAGGGAGAGTCGTTTATTAAGGGGCCCTAGCAGAAGTGGGAGGGGAGCGTTAGGGATGGTATGATCAAAACACACTGTATTTGTAGAGATTTGTCAAAAATAAAAAATATTAAAAAAATAAAATATGGAGCAAAGAAAGGCAGACTTAATAGTTTCAGCTACTTGTATCTTCAGTCTGAGCTTTGGAACTGTAGCAGGAATGAAATCTTTTTAAGTCATTATTTCTGGATTTAAAAAATACACACTTTTGGGCTCAGGATGGCTTGCTAAGTAAGCATGCATGATGTTCTGGGTTGGATGCCCAGGACCACATAAATACAGCATGGTAGTGTACTTCCGTAATTCCAGCAATTACAAAATGGACGCAGGAGGATCAGAAGTTCAGGATCATCTTAGGCTATCTTGGGAGTTCAAAGTCACCCTGAGCTACTCAAGGTCCTGCCCCAATAATTCCCTCAAGCATGTTTAAGAACAGAATGCATAGCTGTTGTTACAAGATGTCAGCAATTTTTCCCATGGGTTTAACTCTTTGTTAGACAGGAATGTTCTAGTTATGAATTTCTCTTGAAGTTCTTCTTAATTACTATAGAAAATAATTTTATATTCACTCATATAGCAAGTAAGGGGCAAGATAAAGACTATATTTTCAACAATTACTAGTTATTCCACTTGCTTTGGTTTTAGCAACCAAGAAATATGAAAACAATAAAACAATAGTAGGGCCCAGGCCATCAAATCCCTGAAAGAATTGAGAGCAGGTGGTTCTAAAGCAAATACACCCTTCCATTTCAGAACTGTTAGTGGCACTTCTTAATTTTTGGCCAGCTCAAAATGTGTGCAGAACTACACGAGATTACTGAGGCATCTTGAAGACCAATTTGGGATTTTGTTGCATAATACAATCAAATTCTGAGCAGGGCTTGAGAACTGAGAAATCTTGGAGAGAGTTTAAAGAGCCACAATGATTGTTAACCCCGACAAGTCAGAGAAATAGGCAGGTAATTATAGGATGTACTTAATAGACAGAAATACAGAGTAGTTTATGGGAAGAGAAAAAGAAAACATAAACGCAAGTGAGAAGGTTGAGTTTGTGGAAAAATGTGGGAAACATTAGTTACTCATCCTACAGTTGCTTCCTTTTTAATAAAAAAGAATCTCCAAACACTGTGTATAGTACACAGAGGTTATTGTATTAAGGAAAAAGGTGAAGGTCTTGGAATTAATCTATTTACCAAGGCAGCATTCCTGTCAGATTCTTCAGGCGCTGGGAAAAAGTGGGGGGAAAGAGCAAGATCTCCCCCTTGATTTTACTAAATTGTGGTAAATGATGACCTATTGACTCTACCAGTTCTTTTTCGCATGCTATAGTTAACTTCCAACATCCCCAAAGATTCGAGCTTCTGAAGGGAGGGGTCACATTTTAATATTTTGGATTTGTTTCGGTGATTAACTGGACACCCGGTAAACATGGCTTACGGGGTAAAAAAAAATCGGTCTCACAGGAGGCTAAGAATTGATAATATCCCCTTCTCTGACTGTCTAATACACTGATCGAAATCTGCAGTTTTCACTTCAAACCTAGCAAGATTTTCAAACCAATTAGGGGCAAACCTGTTTGCAACACAATGCTTTGTGTACACAAGGTATGGTGGAAAGGATTGGAAACGTGCATCGTGCTCACTGGCGAGGGTGTCCTGACCTGGCGGACAGCCCTTGCTGCTTTTCTCTTTTAGTCCAAAGACGAACGCTGGGAGGCCGGGGCGCGGCCGGCTCGCTAGCACCTAGCTCGCTCCGGCAGCAGCGGGTGCGGCTCCCGCCCACTCGGAGCAGCTCGGCGCGGCCTCGGCGTCCCCCAGAGGAAAGGCTGGGCGCCGCAGCCGGCCTCGGCGTCGCCCATCCCGCTCGGGCGCCACGGCTCTCGCGCTCGGGCGGGCACAGCGCTGGGCACGCCGGACGCCTCCGGGCCTCGGCCGGGACCTGCAGGGTCCTCCGTCCCGGCGGTTCGGGGTCTCCGGTCCCGCAGGCCTAGCAGAGCGCGCTCGGGCTCCGGCCCCGCCCCTCCGGCTCGCCCCGCCTCCCGGGCAATCTCCTCGCGCTCGCCGCCCGGCACGCGCGCTGCGCCCTGCCGCCGCTCCCGCCGCCACCGCCGCCGAGCGTTTCACCGCCGCGCCTGGCTTCCAGCTTCGGGCCGGAACCGGAAGTGTAGGAGGCGGGGCCGGCGGAGGCCAGGAGAGCGAAAAACGCGGCCGAGCCGGGAGCCGGGAGCCGGAGCCACAGCCTGGACCAGAACTTGGCCGCCTCCTGCGCCGCCGTCTCTCGCCGCCGTCTCCCCACCGCCGCCTCGCGCCGCCACCGCCGCAGGCTCGGCTAGCGTGGTCCGCGGACTTTGGGTGTCCGGGTTGAAGGTCGGTCCGGACGTCTGAGCAGCTCGGCTCCCGGACCGTCCGGGCGGCTGCGGGCGCCGCCGCCGCCGCCTCGTCTCCTCAGCCAGGCGTTTTGTTCGCAGAGACGCGAGAGGCGAGCGGAGCTGACAGTGATTTTGACAGTGATTTCAACCCGCTTTTGTTGTTGTTGGCTTTTCGTTGTTTGGTTCCGTGTTGTGCGTGTGTGTGGCGGTTTTTCCCCCGTGGTACATTTTTTTAAAAAAATTGTTGTGCTTTTTTTTTTCTTCCAAACCCCGTGAACGTTTTTTGATCCAACCCCCCCACCCCCCCCGTCTCGGGGCTTCCGAATATGTTTTATGACGGTTGATTTTACACCAGGAGGTTTGTCTCTGAGGAAGACCCGGGGAACTGGATATCTAGCGAGAACTTCCTACGGCTTCCCCGGCGCCTCGGGAAAATGGGAGCTGCTGCAAAGTTGGCGTTCGCCGTCTTTCTTATCTCCTGCTCTTCAGGTAGGTGGAGGAGCCGGCGCGGCGGGGCTGTGGCCGGCTGCCGTCGGCCGGGCAGCTCTCGGGCGGCCGAGGCTTTCCCGCGCCCGACTCCGCAGCCCTGATTATCTGGAAACCTCCATGAATCCCTCTTGTTTTGGGTTGGTTTGGCGAACTGATAGATTGAGTGCTGTGTTGTTGTGAAAGTGAGAAAGTCATGGTTTGTGGCCATAACACTCGATGACAGCACTGGTTGGGTTGCTGTTAAGCCGCAAATACCACAAGTGAAAATTCATGTAAAGGTTGAGACCCAAAACGAGCATTCCGAAATGTCAATTTAGCCTAAGCTTTTCCAAAACAAGGACCGGTTCTGGTCGACATCTAATTAGTGCTTCACCGGTGAATATCGAGACAGAGATCTGAGTTGGTGTTTAATTTTGACTGTGAGAAACAATGCATCCTATCAGGAATTTAATCTAGGTCTCCTCTCACGTCTTCTCCAACTTCATTGTCCAGTAGTGTTAAAAATAGTTGGAGTTGTCGGAGTATTAGCCGTAACCCCGTGCAGAAGAGGTGTGCTGCTGTGTGTTGGTGTGTGCTGGCGTTCGCCCACCATTTGGGTGCTCTTTTCAGCCGGAGATTCTGCTTACCTACCGATGACTTCTTTTCAACGCTTCGTACAGACGCATTGTTTTCCGTTCAGAACAGGGCATGTGAGATTGTGCTCACGGTTAAACGGGCTGTTCTTGTGAGATGTATTTTAGTATTATATTTAGGAGAATCCTCTGGCCATTTTATATCTGAAAAAAATTTGATTATGTGAGGACGCTGTGTGGCTGCAACCAGTGGTTGAAATAAGGCTAGGCTTTTGTACTTGAAATTCTGGAAATGCCCACATCTAGGTGCAAGGTGTGCGGATGCACATAGCAGGAGAGTTAGTTCGAGGGATGAAACACTTTAAAAGTCACAACGAATGCCTTCATTGCAAATATTCAGTGTATATTTACTAGACTGTGATCAAGAATAGGGGTGGGGGGACAGTTTGACAGGTTTCGTGGCTGTGTCGTTACCTCCTATGTCACAGGGGAATTAGAAGGTGCTAGGCTTTTCTTTGTGTACCTCTCTGTTGTGTGTGTGTGGTGTGTGTCCGTCTTCCCCACCCCCTTTTAATAGAATCTTTTGTAATGTATAGAATTTTGCTGAATGGTACGTTTCCTTGTGGTTAATAAATGGATAAAGTCTAGTCTTATGTCTGTAGTGGTATTGATCAGTTCCGGGTGGGCTGAATGTGTTGTGAAATGGCGATCATTGCCAGAGATTAACCAAAAGAATCATGTCTGTTTAAATGGAAGAAGGAACATGCTTAAGGCAGGCGGACAGTTCTTTTTGTGCTTGGTTTGGAGAGCAAGCTAAACAATGGTGTCTGAAATGGATGAAGGCTTTGATAATGTTAAGCATCTTGCTTTTGTGAAATGACTTAACCCTGTAGTTTCTCACTCCCATCGTACTCTTTCTCCCCCACGACCCTCTGTGTCTGGCTGCTGAACTCCAGGGCACATCTCCTTTTTTTCTGATCTGCCCTCGAGGAGGAGGGGCATCATGGCCACTGATCAAGGGACTGTAGACATTGTTTTTTCCCACCTGAGTCTCATTAATTGATGAAGGCGGTGATTCTTGAGCAGCCCCAAGGTATCACTCATGCGAAAGCAGGCTGACACTACAGGTCTTACAGCTTCCCCTGCTTGCCTTGGGAGTAAGAAGAATTGAGCAGTAGTTCTGATTACTATTATTTTCTCTGGGCTTCAGGTTAATAGTGAAAATTTTGAAATAGAGTGGTTTTGTTGTTACAGAACATATAGGTAATCCATTGAAATAATTTGAAAAGCTATACTCTATAATGATACATTAAGTTTTTTTTTTGCTTAAAATGTCTGATATTTCTTTAAAAAAGGACTTTGGTACAAGGCAAATGCACTCTGAAAAAGTGTGTGTGTGTGTGTGTGTGTGTGTGTGTGTATGTTTTCTAATTGATTTTTCTGTGTAATGTGTAATCTGGCACTGGAAGCAGAGGGTGGCTATTTTTATTAGAATTAAGTAATTTACTAAATTACCAGTTTGTTTCTGGGTATCTGACTTTAAAATAAAATCAAATGGGAAACAGTAGTAAGGAACGTGTTTATTCTAGGTGTTCAGGAAAAACAGATCCTTGCTTTTTTTTTTTTTTTTTTTTTAGTGTTTTGTGGTCTGGTTTTTTTCAGCTTCCATCCCATGGTATGTGCTGTGGAGACTGATTATGCAGACTATTCCTGTAGGATATGGCCAAGTGTATAATTTCCTCCTTGCTCTCATTCCAGGAGAAACATTTCAAGTTTTGCCCTCATCCTGGAATGCCTTCAGATTCCCTATGATTTTTAATTTTTTTATTCCTCTTTATCCTTCTTCAGAGTCTGTTTCAAAACACAAATCTGCTTCTTACACTTTTTGAAACATCATGGTTAATTTGCGTCTTTTCTCACAATTTGTTAAAATGGTAGGATGAGTTTAACATTGTCCAGTATTGAGGTTTACCCCACCTAGGGTGCTAGAGTTCCTGTGGGGTTTGAGTTTAACATCGTCCAGTATCGAGGTTTATCCCACCTAGGGTGCTAGAGTTCCTGTGGGGTTTGAGTTTAACATCGTCCAGTATCGTCCAGTATCGGTTTATCCCACCTAGGGTGCTAAAGTTCCTGTGGTATTTGAGTGGCCCTCAAATTTGGATTGTGTGTGAACTGGGAACAGCATGGTCAGTGTACTCATGAAAGAAGAGCAGAAATAGAGTATTGATAGCTAGTTATCACTGTGTGGTTGTAAGGAGAGCTGATAGGACAGCCCAGGACTTCTGAATGTTAGCTAGCAAGTGATAGGTAGTAAATACTTTTTCTTTCTTTCTTTTTTTTGGGGGGGGGGAGATTTCTAGTCTTAGTTATGTTTAGGTGTGTGTCTGCATGTGGACTTGAATGCATGGAGGTCAGAGGTGTTAAATCCCCAGGAATTAGTTCTGAGCTGCGTATGTGGGTGCTGGGAACTGAATTCTGGTACTCTCAAGTGCCAAGTCATGCCTCCAGCCCCAGTGCTTTGTTTCCTAAAGGCAGAAAACTCTTACATGTATGTGATCAAATCCAAAGTATACAGACCAGATGAAAAACCAAAACAAGTTCTTCCTCCCTCTTCCCAGAGGAGGGAATTTTTTTCTGTTTATAATCTGAGCTAGTGTTTCTCATGGTGGAGTGATTTTTGTCTCTTGCCGGAGACATCTGGAGAAATTTTTGTCAAAACTGGGGAGGGGATGCTACTGGCACCCAGTGGGTAGAGGACAGGACAGGATACTGTACAGGACGGCTGCCGCAACAAAGAGTTACGGAGCTCAAGATGTCAGCAGTGCGATTGAGAACCATTTTTTTTTTTTAATTCTTAAGCTTTAAAAGCATTAATATGAGGAGTGGGCTGGAAAGATGGCTCATGGTTAAGAGCACTAGTTGCTCTTCCAGAGGTCCTGAGTTCAGTTCCCAGCAACCACATGGTAGCTCCAAACCATCTATGATGGGATCTGATGCCCTCTTCTGTCGTGTAGAACTACAGGAAGACAGCGTTCTCATATATGTAAATAAATAAATTTTTACAAAAAAGCCTCACTATGTTAGTTAAAGAGCTGTGGGCTCCCTCCTATTAAAGTCAGTCATCTAAGTATTACTAGTGCAGGAGGTTGGTGATCTCCAGGTGACTCTGTTAGAGTTTTCATTGTCTTTTAAATTTAGAATTTGGAAAATATCGAATTAGGAAAATAAGTTCTAGATGTATGTATTATTCCACCCTAATATTCTTTACAGTGTTTTGCTGACTATTCATGAAGACTGATGCTCATGGACGTGAAGAATAAATGGTCATGGTAACAAGTTGAGCTATATTTGTTTTTGTTTTTTGTTTTTTTTGAGACAGGGTTTCTCTGTGGCTTTGGAGCTTGTCCTGGAACTAGCTCTTGTAGACCAGGCTGGCCTCGAACTCACAGAGATCCGCTTGCCTCTGCCTCCCGAGTGCTGGGATTAAAGGCATGCGCCACCACCGCCCGGCATGCTATTTTTGTTTTTGATCTGGTATTCTCTTTTATAATACTCACCTCTTAGGATCTTTCCTTTTTATCCTTATTGATGTCCCAGAGCTGCATGGCTGTGGGCTGTGTGTGCTAAACTTGGTGCTTGAAAGGTTTATATCATGCAGATATAATAAATGCATTCCCTGGATGATTCCAAGGGTATTTCTTGTTTACCTAACTTTAACATTTTAAAAATGATTTCTTGAGTGTATCATTTTTTGAGAATAATTAGCTGGCTTTTGGTTATGATTGGTCATTTAGGACACACCAAGTAATATTCTATGGTCCCTTAAAGACCTTTGTCCTTTTTAAGGTTAAATCCTGATTGTAATTAATAAATACTGGTTTTGAACTCTGAGTTAAGAAAGTTAATCTAGATAGGCAAGATGAGAATCACAGTGACACTCTTAAAATATGTAGTATTACACCATTCAGAAGAGAATCTAGGATGTTTGAGGCTAGTCTTTTTAAAAATTTTTTTTTATTTTTAATTATATATTGGTATGTGTGTCTGCATGTGGGTATGTGTGCATGAGTTGGAGTTACAGACAAGCTGTTGGCTTCATGTGGGTGCTAGTAATGGAACACTGGTCCTCTGGAAGAGCAGCCAGTGCTCTTTAACTGCTGAGCTTTCTCCCTGGCTCCTTCCTAGTCTTTTCCCACTGTGTTTTTATTTGCTGCATTTAGGAATATCATGCATACATAGTGTCCCTCCCTGGTTTTAACTTCGAATCAAATGGTTTGAATTTCAGATTGTTCTTACTTTCTTTTTCATACTCAGAGTTTTCCTTTAACTCTTCGCTGCCTTTGAAAAATCTTTTATTGTTATTCATTCATTGCCTGTTTAAGCCAAGATTTGACTAGACCTGCGAGTGGATTTATTGCCACTGATGGGCCCATATTAGACTTCCTCTGCGGTAGATTTAATTCTGTTAGATTATAACAGTCATGTCTAGACAGAACATTGATTTAAAATTGACTATTGAAGATGAAAGTTCCAGGAATAGAGTATAGAGGAAGAGGGCAAGAAAACGATTGTAGATAGCAGTTGACATTCTGTCATTCTTGACCAGATTCCTTAGTCGCTTTCATGTAGATCCGGCATCTAGTTCTTATGCTTTGTGTAATACAGGGACTTAAGAGAATTATGTTCTTTTCCGAGGTTGAAAATTTTGAACTGATAGAATGGTAGGCCTAGGGAAAAAATTTGAGAGATTTTTATGCTTAGTGAACAAAAATGTCATTGTGGTTATACTTGGGTTCTGGTGCTAGCTCATCTGTCAGGTTTTCCTACCTGAACTCTAACATCTTGTCAAACAAGACTAGCTAGTTATCTGTTTTTTCCCCAAGCTACTACTTACTGTCCAAACTGTTCTCATTAAGAAAGAAATTTGAGGCTGTATATGTAGTATATATGCCTGTAGTTCTATCACAGGGTAGACAGAAGCAGGGATATCTCAGCAAGTTCCAAGCTGGCTTGGTTTACATAGTAAGAACCTGTCTTTAAAAAACAATGAACGAATGAATGCCATTCTTGCTTAAAATCTTTCACTGACTTAGTTACCTTAACGTAGTGACATAGAGGGGCCTTCATCATTTTTTTTTTGCCTGCTTTTTCTAACCTTGGTATAGTGGTTAAAGCTGTGCATTCCATACTTAGATTTCCTTGGTTTATACAGGGTTCACATCTTCACCTTTGACCTCATTTTCTTGTGCCCCGTTTTTCTTACCTACAAAATGGGGATATAAATGATGCCCACTTTAGAGAGTGGTTTGATAAAGAAGTGACACATGAGTTTGTGGATTTAGTTGTTTGTTTTGAGACAAGTTTCACTGTGTAGCTTCGACTGGCGTGGAAAACTGTGTAGACCAGGCTGGCCTTGAACTCACAGAGGTCCACCTTCCTTTTCCAGGAGGCCCGGCAAGCTCTCCTACGTTGTTGTCAGTCTGTCTTCTCCTGAGTTCAGTGCTCCAGTCATACAGACTCAGAATGTGGTGCCTTGAACGTTTGTGGGCGTTATTTCTTCCTCCTTTACCTGGCTAACTCCTATAATTTTTTTTTTAAGACTGAGAAGTATTATCCTTAGAAATATTTTCTCTGCCACCTAACACTATTGAGGTAGTAGCTTTTTGTTCACTCACACTTTCTGAGTGACCTTAGCTTCAGTAATTACTGCAAATGTTCACTTGCCCATTTCCTCTTTAAACTACAGTGCTTACCTTGCTTTTTCATTTTTTTAAGAGTCAACCCTGGCACACAGTAGGTGCTCTGAAAATGTTTATTTAGTGATTGAAATGGAACGTCTTTGCATGTTTGGTGCATACATTTCCTTTTATGTTATTAAGTACTGAACTCAGGTTAGATGGCCGCTTAAAGCTTTCTGACTCTTAGGATTAGTTGGCAATAGTGACATCTTATTAAGAAAAAACATTTTGCTAGTGATTGTTTTGATATCCTAAAGTTCTGTTCACTTAACATTTTATTAGAATTTCAGTTGTGTAGATTTCAAAAGATGCTTCCATATCTTCAAGTTTAGTCACCTTCATAATTTTTAAACTATAATCCACAATGAGAATTATACATTGTATCACGACTTAGTTCCCATGTGTCTCTATGTGTATGTCAGATTAAAGCTTCATGAATTACTGTGTATAGGAAGGATACTTTTATTTATTTTTATATTCTCTTTAATTTTTAAAAATGATAAGTATTAGGGCTAGAGAGATGTCTAAGCAGTTAAGGGCACTGGCTGATATACCAGAGGACCTAGATTCAATTCCCAGCACCCACATGGTGGCTCACAGTCCTAGGGGATCTGACAATCTCTTTTGGCCTCTGTGGGCAGCAGGCATGCACTTGGTAAACAGACTTATATCCAAGCACCCATACATATAAATAAATAAATTACATTTAAAAAATGTTGAGTATGCTCCATTGAGTCAGTGACCAACTAAAGGACTGTAATTGTTAAAACACTGATCTAGTTCATTAGTTCCCTCATTCCCTTTGCCCTGTGCTGTCTGAAGGAGATGGAAAAATGTATCAGACAGAAGAATATGGCCATCGAATTAACCTCTAGCAGAGATGATGTCCAGTGCATGGGGTAGAGAGCAGACTGTTCAGGGGAGAATTTGGACTTGGCTTTCTGAACTCTCTTTCCTCTGGTCCAGTTGTTTAAATTAGTCTAATTCTGTTTTAGCACCGTTTTGAATTTGGGAGATTTCAGAGTTTTTCACTCAGGAAATGCTCCTAGCAGAAATTGTTCTAATCCTGGGAATACAAGGTCTTAAAAGGACATTTAAAAGGATATTTATGGAATGTGAAGGAAAAGCCACAAAAGAGCTTCAGAAACACAGGTGTTACTTGGTCATGAACTTGAGAATGAATGGAAGACAAGGTAGGATGGAGGATTTCTGACCTAATCCGAGGGAACAATTGGTGTGTGGAAGAATGCTGTGCTTGCTTAGAGAGGTACAGTTTCAACTGAGGACATAGATCCAGATGGAAGAGTAGGAACTGGGGTGAGGCTGGGCTGGATGATATAAGTCCTTGTATGTGGAGTACAGAACAGAGAAACGATGTGAAGATGAAGTTAGATGAAGGCATTACTAAAAACAAGAAGAACTAACAAGCCAGAAGTAAATAGAAACATTGTATGCCTAAATAAGTGTCTTATGTGGCTATGGATTTAGATGGCAAATGTGAATGAAGATACACATGTAAATTTAGAAAAATAAAAGGGTACTAAAATCCATGAGAAAATGCAACTATATTTTACAAGGGGAGACGCTGATGGATCTATCTCCATGTGTTGTCTAGTAATGATTCTGAGCATTAATGGCTCCGAATGTTGGTGCTTAAATAATAGTTACCTTCTAATAGTTACAGTTGTACTCTTATTGATTGTCTAGATTATGTTTTTAATTGTTGTGAGGCTTTTCATTACTGTACTACTGTTGTACCCAAGTAGACTAAGGTTTGTGCTGAAGTTTGTATGTGTTATTTATGCCTGAAGCCTATCTGTTCCGCAGGCCATTTTTCTGGCCGAGATTCAAACAGTTCTTCTCTAATTGTCTAGAATATTACTGGTATAACTTTATTTTCTAGTATTGCTGAAACAGGCACATGCAAAGCAGGAAGACAGTAACTAGAAGGACTGGCTGCACATGTGGGGACAGATTGTTTTAGAACATGTCAACTCTTTATATATTATAATAAAATATGTCTCTTACAAAGCCTGGAGCTTTAAACATTTTAAGCCTTCATTCCTAGTTAGGATTACTGATTTTAAAATTTGTATTTCATAAGATTGATACTAAAAACTAAAAACAAAGCAAAGCAAAACAAAACAAAAAAAAAAACCCCACTTGTCTGGCAATGGCACATGTTTTTGATCCCAGCACTTGGGAGACAGAGGCAGGAGGATCTCTTTGAGTTTGAGCCCAGCCTGGTTAACAGAGTGTGTGTTCCAGGATAGTCAAGGCTACACAGAGAAACAAAACAAAACAAAAAATACTACAAGTGTAGTGGTTCACTCATGTAATCCCAGAATTTGTGAAGCTGAGGCAGGAGGATTGCCATGATTGCAAGGCCAGTGTAGGCTACATAGTGAGTTCTGAGCCAGCGTGGGCTTCAGAGTGAAACTCTGCCTCTACTCCACTTCCATTAGGAAGGAGAAATCTTTTGCTCACATCTTTATGAGTTTTAGGTGGTACATCACATTTGTAATCTAACACATTCCAAGATGGCTGGGAATAGATGAGTTATCAGAACTTGGCAAGTTTCTAAAACTCTGAGATTACATTTTCAAATATATAAACCAAGTTGTATTAAATGAAATACACTCTGTAATGTAGTAGCTGCTTCAGAATAACATTAACATATGTTTGTAATCTTTGAGTCTAGTTTTAGAAGGACATAGTATTTAAGATATTTAAAATATAGGTTCAGTTCTTGGGAGATATTTTTAAATTTTTAGTCAAATTACTGAGCAATTATAGCAAAATAATATTCTAACAATGACATAGCCAAAGAAGATGTACGTATGGAGTGCCAGAGAGGACTCCCTAGAGCCTTTGGTTACGGCAGTTTTTGTTTTTGATTTTAAAACCGGTTTTCTTGTTCTAAACAGTCCCCTTGCAGTAGCATAGTTTGAGGTAGGGGAGATTGCAGTGAGTTTGAGGTCCACCTGTGTTACATAGTAGCAGGCCAACTTGAGCTACACAGTCAAACCCTGTCTCAGAAAAACAAAAATAAAAACAAAATATGGAGGTAAATCTATCTCATCTGATGATGGAATTTAAAATACTTTTCTTGGACAACTATGTTCAAATATTAAGTATTCTTCAAACTTTTTATGCAAAAGTAAACTTGGAAGGCTTCTCAAGTCTGTTTTAGGCACCAACTACTTATGTTTTAAAAGCAGAGTTGGTCTATATATATATATATATATATATATATATATATATATATTTTAGACAAAAATGCCATATAGCCTAAACTATCCTCAAACTTACTATGTATCTGGGAATAGTCTTGAACTCCTGATCTTTTTGATTCTATCTCTACAGTGTTAGGAGTGCTTTTTCACTTGATTTATATGTGTGTGCTCCATGGAGAGTATATGGCGAATTCTATGAGTGTGGATGTGCACGCTAGTGTGTGTATACATGTAGAGGCTAGAGTAGATCTTCGGGTTTCTTCCTGTGTTGCTGTCATCTTTCTTGCTTTGAGACTTGGTGGGTTTGTCTCACAGTGACCCAGATGCTCAGGTGTGCACTGTTATCTTTCAGGGATGCTGTCTGGCTCTCATGATCTGTCTGTTACCGCCCACCCCCACCTGCCGTGTGGAGGGTGTAGCACTTGCAGTCATGTGTCAGGCCTTTTGCTTGTGGAACAAGTGCTGTTACCCATTGAGCTGTCTTTTCTGTCCTACTGGTTTTTGAATTTTAAAAATAAATATTTTGAAGGGGCTGTAGCTCAATTGATAAAATGCTTACCCATGAAGCATAGAACCCTGGGTTCAATTCCCTAGTGCCACAGAAGAGTCATGGTGCAGGCTTATAATCTCAGCACTCCAGGAAGGCAGGAGGATCAGAAGCTCAAGGTCAGTACTTGTCTTAGTAATGACTGAGGCTAGCCTGAGCTACAGAAGACTATCACCAAACAAAACATCCCTCTGTCTGCCTGCCTGCTTCTCTCTCTCTCTCTCTCTCTCTCTCTCTCTCTCTCTCTCTCTGGCTGTCCTAGAACTGGCTCTGTTCTGGAGGGTCCTGCCTCTGCCTCCCCTGTGCCAGAGTTAAAAGTGTATACCACCACCACCGTGCAAACATCAGTATTCTAAACATATGTTTATTTGTGACTTAAAGAGTGTGCCACTCAGATTCTTTTTCTATTGACTGTTTTTTGACCTTTAATAACATCAAGATGCCATTTTACTTATTCCTAAATTAAAGTGGATACTACTGATAACTTATTCATTTTACAGTTAAGTGTGGATACATGGTCAATTCAGTGCTAGGTGGTTAGGTGCTGCAGTGAACAATACAGGCATGATTATGTCCTATGGAGCTCCTGTGGTAAAGATAGTGAAATGAATCAAATAATTATATATTACTGTATGTGCCGTCAGAAATTAAGAGGTGCTGACAGCATAACACTTTGTCTATGTCACACACATTGCTGTCTCTAATTATTTACCTTGACTTTTTTTTTTTTGGCCTGTTTATTATTTGTACATTCCACTACTAGAGTGCAAGCTCAGTATGGGAGGAGGTTCCATTCCTTCATCACAGTACCCCAGAAAATAGCACAGTTCCTGACACAGAGTGGAAATTCAGTAGACACTTAATTCAGGAAGGAACTCCAGAAAGAGGTAGGGGTAAGATTGGACAGGACTCTCACAGGGGCAGGAGTTAGAGTGAAATGCAGAGGATACTGGGAAGTAAAAAGGTCTAAGGAGTAACTGATTTGGTTTAGATGTTAGCATTTTTCTTACCTGTCTGGAAATTATGATGAAGTGTATAGGAGCAGAGAGACCGGTAAGTAGGTTCCCATATAGTGTAAGCTGGTGAGTCTCCAGCTACCATTACTTTTAATGGTGCCCTTCCCCGGATTTGTCATTACTTAAAACCAAAACCCAAACCCATCAACCAGGCTTTCTATGTATATGAGTACTTTCTATGTAGCATCTCATTGAACAGACAAACCCACAAAAGAGATGATCAAACCTAGGCTATGTTATTGTATTTTTTGTGACACTCCTGTCTTTAGATTTTGTCTATATGCTGTTTTATATTCTTACTTTTCTCTTCATGTGCCCCCCTTTCAAATTGCTGCCTCCTTCCTGTGTTAAGCATGTAATATATGGTTTTATTGACACAACTGAGGACTCAGAAGGAAAATACAAGTGCATTTTGTGTCTTAATTTGTATACATCTATCTTCTTAGACATTTATTTACTTCAAAATTTATCTTTTCAGGTTATGAAGTTCTCATTTAAATGGTGAAAGAGTAAATTGTACTTTAGGCTGATGGTTTTATTCAGGGCTACAGCCTCTAACTAGATGGTGAGTCTGGTATTTTATTTGGAGACATTTCTAGCCTGTACTGTTGGATGGAGGCAGGTTTGCTTGGTGGAAGCTCTTCCTAGGATAGAGGTTCAGCACCCTCATCCTTGACTAGGAAAAACTTGTTCTGCTCCTCAGGAGTGAAGAGTGAGGAAGCCAGAGGAGGCTGGCGTTTTACCAGGGTTAAAGTCAAGTGGTCACTGCCCTCACCATCCTTTTATTCTACGTAGTGATTATGTAACAAATCTTATTTGGTAATAACCTTTTCTTATTCTTTTCTTTTAGTCCTTAAAATTATATAAACCTGGTTTGGGTGTTGAATTGGGAATTATTTACTACTTACAATTATTAGCCAAGAAAGCTAGAAATAATAGAGGCAGTTAAAATAGGAGAATTGGAGTACTGCAGGGGTCTAATAAATGATGAGGACGGTAGACCTGGGAATACCTGTGCTGGCTGAAGTGAAGCATAGATTAGGGTTAGAGGAGTGTGGGCAATGAAGTGATTAGACTTCATTTCTAATGGAGCTAGTGAAGCTGAGCTTTAGCTCTTCTTACTACAGGCTTTCTTATTGTAGCCCAAGAATATCCACAAATCAAAAATTGTACTTCTGTTTAGACTGATTTGTCAACCTTGATTTAAGTGACATTTTTATATTTAACAGCCTTGTATCGATGCCATGAAAGAAACTCAGATCATTAAACTAGAGAACAGAAGTTGATGGCCCTGCCTTTACATCTATAGAATCCTTTTACCATCAGAGCATAGCACACCATAAGGGCTAGTTAAAAGAAATAAGAACCAATATTGTTGGCATAAATGTTGTTTGGTAACTGTAAGAACTTCCCTTATCTTGAAATTTAGTACAAGTAATTAATTATGCAATCCTCTAATTAGTATTTAAAAAAAGACATTTGGCAGGAAGGAAACATAGATGTTGGGACTTATCTCTACAATGATGTGCAGCGTGCTGTGTACTTGGAGAAGTTCTAGAACCTCTCAGTTGCTTTTCTTGTGAAGTGTAATTTGTAGTGGCCAACTCATAAGATTAATTGAAGATCCCCACAGAAACTCACATTCATATGTAAAAGTATACATAAAATGTAAAATTTTGAATTGGGCCACCAGATATTTGTATATACTTCAGTATTGTTTTTCAAGGTATACAGAGAAATGTAAAGGTTTAGCTTTAAGAGAACTTCTAATTCAGAATTTTATGATTCTTAATGAGTAGACATTTGTCTGTAAGCTGCCAATGAATAAAGATGTTAATTATGTAAGCAACTTGGTATCAACTTCTTACAGTGACCCTGTCCACCTTCATCTTTTGCCATATTGTTCCTACCAATTACTTTCTATTTCTCTAAACTTCCCATCCCTTATTTTTCATAATCTGTAAGAGGACCATTACTCACTATACAGTTCCCAGTGGCTAACACACAGATGCTTAATATTGGTGAGTGAGTGGCTAGTGCTTTCAGGTGTTTAGGACAGGGCTCTGTAAATTTTTGTTTTTGTTTTTTACTGTTTTTATTGTTTCTTTTCTTACTAAGGGGCCAGATAGTAAATATTTTAAAGCAGTCTCTTAGAGTTATTAAACTCTACCTATTTTAAAACAGAAGTAGTCACAAATATGACGTAAATAAACCACTGTGAATGTATTCTAATAAGACTTTGTGTATGGTGAAATTTCAATTTCTTATAATTTTCACAGGTCACAAAATAATTGTTTCAATTTTTTAAAACCATTTAAAAGCGTAAAATCATGCAGAGACTGAGTGAAACCAGGGCACAAGCTGGATCTGATCTATAGATTACCAGTCTGTTGGACACCTGTGGGTGGCCCGTCTCCCTCAATTAGAAATACATTATTACTAAACAAAATTTTCTTTGAACCTAGGACACATTTTCTTTACTTTCCTCACCAATTACTCTATTTTAAGTGTGTGGATGTTTGCCTGCTGTATGTCTTTTCACCACATGCATGACTTGGTGCCTCCAGAAGCCAGAACAGAGGCCAGAGGAGGGAGGGTGTTGGGTCCCCTGGAACTGGAGTTAACAGAGGGTTGTGAGCTGCCATGTGGGTGCTGGGCATCATACCTGCATCATCTGGAAGAGCAGCCAGTGCTTTTAACCACTAAGTCAGCCCTGAACTTACAAAGTTATTGTCAACATGTGTTGGCTACCACCCCAGACCAAGCCACACTCCTATTTTACCTATTTTGTGTTCTGACAGTACTGTAAAATTTTACCCTTTAGAATAACACTGTCTCTGAGAGAAGGATTTAGTGTTTCTTCTTAGATGAGGAGACAGTGTCCTTATTATCATCAGAATTTCTGACTTTCTTGATCTTCTGCCTCCTAGACTTGCGTCCTTAAACCTGTTCTGGGTTATCCTGTATGGCCCTATGGTAAGGTTTTAAAAGAGCTTTGTGCATGTGGCTGGGGTGAAGAGAATGGAAGAAGAAAGCTGGGGAGAGAAAAGAATGCAAGGCAGTTTCAAACTATAGGAAACAGCTCATTAGAACGTCTTGAAATCCATGTAGCATGGCTACATTAATAGAAGAAAATGGACCATAATCAGAACGAGTCACTCATAATGAAGATGTTTTGTGAAATATCAGTTGTAGTTGTGTATTAGGTTGCAATGACAAGTGTATTGTCATAGCTTGTATGTGGAGAGTTCGGGATACTGATCTTGAGATTTTTTTTTCCCAAACAAGAATCCTCTTGCTTGCTTTCTACAGTATGCTGCTTGTGTAAGCTTCCTTATGAGACTGTTAGCTTTTTACCTAAGATAGTGTAGGATGATGTGGACAGCAAGCTTCCAGCAGAGGCCCAAAGAGATGCATGCCTCATCTAGGTTGTAGAAAGAAGCTTTGTATGACCTTTGTGTTTTAGGGGACAAAAGCCATGCCAATTCATGGCAGCTCACCAGATTCCTGGGGTACAGATTAGCTTCAGTAATAGGCGACTGGTAAGGTGGGAAGAAAACTCTACAAGAGTAATGTGTGACAGAGGAGAGAGTGCACCTTCATTTTTTTCTTCCCTCTGTTTTTCTCTATTTATTTTGGATTTTCTTGGTTGGGCCCTTACTGAACTTATGCTAGAAAAAGGAGGGAACTGAGGATGAAAATTGGTGAGGCAAAGTCATACAATTACGTTTTTGACCAAAAAGTGAATTAGGAGGGAAAATAAAGTAAAAGGGCACCTGACCACCCAGATAACCTCGGTTTACAAGTAGGTAGAGATAGAACAGGGCCTGCTATTAAATTGGGTTAAAGTAAAAGTCTTGGCTTTGGTCCTTTGATATGCTGATTGGATAGCTCTTTTTTAAAGTCTCATGAAGGAAGCAGCATTGAGTTAGTCTCAAATGAAATTACCTGTTTTAAGCACTTAAAAATCACAGTAAATATCTTTGAGACATTTTTTGCTTATTATTTAATGTTAAATTAGCAAATTGGGTGAAAATTAACTGATTCTGGTCGCTAACTTGATTTGGAATTGTGACTAGAAAAAGATTGACGGACAAGCTATTTTTATTTACTAGAAAAGTAAGAAAACTATAGAAGACATATACATAGTTCAGTAAAGAGTGGTAAGTTGACAGACCCCTAAAATGTATCCTGTTTTTTCTAGGCTGGATAGGATTCTTTGTTTCGCAGTGAAATTACCAATCATCCGCAGTGAGTTTCCGCTGAGTTCCCAACTTTAATTTAGTATCTCTAGCCCTACTGCTTTTCTTTCAGTCTCCTCTCATAATGTGTTTGCCTTTCCATGCTATGATTGCTTGTTACTTTTATGTGTTTGTCTTCATGCTTACTCTAAGTTCTTTAAGGTTCATTCACTTTAAAATAAGTGCTTAGTGCTTACTGACAACAGGAGAGGCAGATGGCCTGATTCTCATCTAGGACAAGGAGATGATGGTTCTACCCACTTTATATATTGTTGTGAAGTATAAGCTGCTATAATGAGCTTCCAATGATTTCTCGAATGTAGCATTGTAAGTAACTCAATAAGTATTAATTGCTGATGCTGCTTGCTGTTACTAAGCAGTGTCTAAACTGTTTATTGAATACGCACAAGCCAAAATTGAATATTAAGGACATTTCAGTATATTTATTGAAAGACTATACTTTGGCGGTTGGCCATCTTGTTTTGTTCAGAACATAAATAATATTTGTGTGTGTGTTTTTTATTAGTAATATTTCTTTGACTCTGCTTTAATTCTGTAACATTATTTGAGTTTTAAAGAAAAGTATTCACATTCTCAAGTATGTGATTTAGTAGTAGTATTCACACGAAAACTGAGAGCTTTAGAGAATGAAATACTTTTTCATTCAGTATTTCCAAGTGTGAATGCGTCAGAACTTCCTTTGCAGATGAGATAAAGGGAGTGGATCTGTTAGAAGAGTAACTGACATTTCCAAAAGTGAGTTGTGTTTTAATTTTCAGGATTTGAGTATCAGTATTTCTGGGAAAATGACTTTTATCTATTTAAGTTTTTAAAATGATCTAGTGTGCCTGTTTGATTCTGAGTTTATTTGCAGTAAATCTTGTATCTTTGTTTAGTCCAGACTTGAGATGAAATAATTTGTCTGAAATCACTAATCTATCTGCGAGGCTAAAACTATAGCCCTGACTCAAGTTCAGAGTTCTTGTATAAAGAGTACCTACTGGAAGTTAGCCCACTCCCACTGTTTCCAGCCTTCGTGGGAGAAATGTTTTCAGTAATTTATGCAGTGGTTGCTTTGTATCACACTTTGAAGAAACCATGGTTAGAACCTGAGGAGTCAGAAATAGAAATACAGCAATAAGCCACAACATGGTGAGTTCTAAATTTAGGGTAAATGTTTTGCTATTGTTTGGCAAGATGGCAGCCATAAACTCATAGGTGTTGGTTATTGTTAGAAGGAATTATATGCCCTTGATTGCTGAAGTATTTTTCTCACTCATTTTTGTTTTTTGATAAGGAATGTTTAGAATTGTTTTTCTAATAGGTCAGTCTTATGCACATTTGCCAGATTTTGTCTTTTCCTTAGTCAAAATTAGAACTTTCAAGTTATGTCACAACCCAGCCATATTGTTGGGTTCAAAATAACAGTATTGCTGATAATTATAATTTATTTAAACTGTCATCAACAACCACCATTTGAAGTATGCTGTGGGCTAAGATTTAAATTTTGATTTTAATATGCATGCATGAATCATCCACCCTAGAAGATAAATATTTTTCCCATTTCATAGATGAGGAAATGGAGACTCAGAGACTTAGACTGAATTAGCAGGACAGCTGGGATATTTAAAGCTAAAGGACTTAAATTGCTTTTATTGAATCAAATATTCTAAAATACATATTAGAAATTAAAATATGAATTACTGGTTCTTGAACAGTGTTGCTTCCTTCCAACCTCTTGTGCCAAGGTCGCTTCTTCCTGCTCCCATCCTAAGAGCAGCTGCTGTTGCTGGCGCCCTTTGAAACCTATGATGTAGCCAGAAATGCTGTTACCAAGCTGAGGTGTTGATGGTCTGTTATTGTCCCTGTGACTGATAGAGTAGAGCTTTCTCCACTTCTGGGATGGAAATACAGCTGTGTAAAGACTGAGAAAAAGTTGTTCTTTTTAGTTTTACAGTAAACCAGGATTAGGACCAGGTCAGCATTCATTTGCTCTGGTTACCACTGGAGTAATTAGTGAGCTGAGTGTTGGAAGTGGGTGCATCTTCTATGAGGGATGGACTCAATTCAGAGAAGTGAATTGGATTTTCTTGTATAGGAAAACAAGTTTGTGTTGTTTTTGCCTCCTATTTGGAAAGTCATTTAATAGTTATGATCATTAATTGCTTTCTTGATACTGGTTATCTATGCTGGTTCTGTTATTAGGATTTGGTTTTCTCCTCATTTATATTAAAGTATATTGATAAAAAAGATGTAACACATGTTCTCTTTGCCCAAATTTAAGGACCTTAAACTGTTACAATGTCAATTAAGCTTAAGGAAAGTAAAATAAAATATAGAACATTGGAGGAAAATCCTTTTTTTGTTTTTTTTTTTTAGGTTAGTAAGTATGAATAAAAGCTGACATGTGAATATTAGAGATAATTAATCTTTGGTTAATTTGACTTGAATTTAGATGACTGAATTTATATGAAACCTAATCTGTGTTTCATTTAGTTATAATTGACAGCAGTCAATAATTTAAGGGGTATCTACTATGTACCCCTTTGTTTTGCCACATTCTGTACAGCCTATCAAAGTTAAAGAATGTAGTCACTGGAATTTTAAATCTTACATTAGAAAACAGAGAGTGCAGGATATAAATATCAGATACATTGATTACTAAAATTAGTGATTTCTGGCATCCAATAATGTATTTTTTTGTTTATGGTTTTGTGTGTGTTTATGACTTTCCTATTGCTGTAATAAAACAGCATGACCAAGGCAGCTTATAGAAAGAAGGAAACATTTAATTGGAGCCTACAGTCCAGAGGGGTAGGAGTCCATCACCATTATGGTCAGCCAGGCACATGACATCTGGCAACAAGTGTTCTTAGCCACTGAACCATCTTACCCATCCTCAGTGCTTCAAATTTTCCTTCCTTCCTTCCTATTTAGTGCTTTAGTTACCTTTTAGTAAGACTTTCACTAGGTAAGAGTTGTATTTTAGATTCTCCTTGGTTTAGTCTTTTGAGTTCTTTGCCATGTTTCTTCTGGAATTTACTGCTACTAAATAAAAACCCCTTAAGGATAAAGATTGTGGTCCTTATGTATGTCATTGCATTCCTTGTGTTTAGGACTCAATGAATATATGTTGAATAAATTAATGGGAAAGTCTTTATCCTCTCTGTATCTTTTGTTTTCTCTTTATCCTACTGATAACATCAAACAATTCTCATGAAGATTAATAATGTTTAGTTGATTAATGATTCCTAATCTAAAGAGTGTTTTTCTTTATTTGGTTTTCACTTAACTTCTCTTTGAGTTTGATGATGTCTGTATTCCTTAAGAGTTTGTCCTGTTCCCTTAGTGCCTTCCCATCTTCTGGCTATTGTCGGTTGCCACCCTATTATTCATTCTCCCCATCTTTCCTGTGTTGTATTTTTCCCCCTGCCAGAAATCACTGGTCATACAATTTTTGTTCTACTTGTCCTCTGCTGAAATAATGTCACTTCTCATCTTTAGTTTTAACTAAATGTGGAGGTTCAGAGTTCCACATCTTACTTTGATCTTCCCTCTTAAGTTCCATATGTATTTACTAGTCATCTTGTAAGCATTAAGTATATCAGGTCTTGTACTATGAAAGTGAATAAGGCATGGTCTTTTCCCTACGGGATTCACAGCCTCACTTGAGGAGAATGATTAGTAAACCAGCAGTTACAGAATGAAGTAAAAGATGGCCTCATTTAATTTGGAGAATATCTGTTTTGCTTTCCATCATTAATGCTTGAAGTGATTCCCCCCAAAAATGACTAGAAATTCACCAGGTGAAAAGGTGGGAAAGAGTGGTTCACTGTGTTTTTTTCCTGTCAAGCCTGGAGTCAGTGCTCCCTGGTGGTGAGAAAGCTTGGTGTAGCAACTTCTCCAAGTCCTGGGAGCCTTAGGCAGGGGTGGGAATAACCAGTCAATGTCATGCCTGCAAAGTGGTGTCAAGCATTAACTCCAGAAGGAAAGTGATGACTGAGAACAGGAGAGTAGACAATATTTTCAATACTCTTTACTTATTCAAAGCAGTGTTTGTAAGGGAATGGTGTGGACTAAGGCTCAGATAGTGATGTCTACCCAATTTTCCCTTTTTTTGATTCTTGCTACATATTGCATTTGGAATAGTGGTTACAGTATTAAAGTATAGCTTTTCCAAGATTTTGCCCCTCATGCATATCATGGTATGCATTGTATACACATGAGATACTGTTAAACTGTTGAGTTTGATTTGTTACGATTGGGGCATTGCTTTGTGTTCAGGGATGGTACTTGGAGCAGAAAAGGATTTAAGAAGTTAAGAGTAGACAAAGGAAACATTTTATATGAGTATGTATGTGATTGCTACATGTTTTAGGAAAGTACTTCAAGAAACCTATATCATGAGCATATATGAGACAGTGATTAGGCAGTGATTGGAGGATGGATAAGTCTTTAAAGAGGATAGGTAAGGGTCAAATTACGAAAGGCTTGATTTGCTAGTGAGTGTGAACTTTTGCTGAGGGTTGAGGAGGGACCTTTTTGAATAAGTGTTGCAGTTAGATTGACACATTAGAAGAGATCCATTAATACTGTTTTTGTCTAGTTGGCAACCTGTTAGGAATGTCAAGTAAATCATAGATGGAGGTCCAAGCTGAAGAGAGTTACTTTAATGTTCAGCCATTACATGTACTATATGTATCTAATAAATAAGCTAAGCAGAAAGAATGAAAAACCAACCAAAGGCCAAAGCTAGGAGAATACCAGCATTAGCAGGGGATGGAGGAGAAGCTTGTAGAAGACCAGGGTGGGCCCAGTAATAAAAATATCGTTTCATAAGAAATCTAGATAGAGGGGTTATTCGACAGTTTGAAATCAAGACAGTCTCAGAAAAATCACTGCTACTTTGTCAATTTATTTGTAACTTTAGATGATTTTAAACTTTGCACATTGTTGGTAGCTTCAGCAGAGATGCTTCTATGGAGTAATGAAGACAAATACTACATTGTAAGAGATGATTAAAATGTAGATAAGGATGGATTCAGCTGTGGTCTGTCCTTTTCAAGATCTAAAAGAAAGCTAGGTTAAAAATATTTGCTTGAGGGATGCTCAAGAGCAAGTTTACAGAAAAGATAAAATTAAATTGAAGCCAGAAACTACCATCTTCACGGTTCTTTAGCTCTATCAAATCTAAGCAATAACTAAATACTGTGGATTTGACCTTCTACTCTGATCTGTACCTGTTTCCATTTCCATCTTCAGTATTCCACCCTCAATTTCCTTGTCTGACCTTATCAGAACTTCTCTTTCTCTATTCAGCATAAGAGGGGAAAGGAAGTTTGAGAAAAAGAAAAAAAGAATGTCTTCCATTCTTTTTAGGAAAAATTGTGGAACTTGTAAAAACTGGGATCTATAAATGGACAAATCTGATTCTGACAACATTCAACTTTTGTGATAATTTTTTCAATATTATAATTACATTCTTTCTCTCTTTCCTGTCTTCCCTCCAAACCCTCTCATGTACCTAAAGCTCTTTATTGACTTCTTGTGGCCAACAAATGATGCTGGTCAAGCTTTCTCGTTTGACTGATCATTGCATTTCTCCACAGGGACTGTCCTTTTCTACCGTTGCTTCCTGTCAGTTACTTCTTCCTGTTTTTGTCCTTTAACGCTGCAAAAACCCAATGATGTGTCTTCTGCCATGTACTTGATATTTACTTCCATATTCTGTCCTTTTGTATTTCTTGAGTTGCCTTCTCAGTTCTTCCTTAGTCAATTTGTTAAGGGTTGTTTTCTTTGATGCAGTTCATTTGCTCATCCATTATTCTGTGTCATTGATGTTTTTCTATTTTTCTCTTCACATGACATATGTAGGAATTATTACAGATTTATATCTGTACCTTTGGTATCTGGTTTAATGCCAGTGGAGTTCATGTTTGGTTCATGTTCATTGTATTATGAAAAAAATAATACATGGAGGTTGTGGTATTAGGCTGGACCTGGAAGAAGTCATTAGATTTCTCCATTGAACATTCTGTGCAAAATAGGCAGCATATGTAAGAGCTTTTAGATAGTATGTGTGATAGTATGCAGGAAAGTAACTATTTGTCCTTACTTTTTCTTTTTTTTCTAAAGGTAGAATCCAATTTATGATTTGTAAAGGCCCTCCCCGTTATATGTGGGTGTATTAAAACGCGGTATTTTGAATTTCAGGAAATTCAGGGATTGAATGTATTCGGGGAACTATGAAACAAGATTAGGAGAAAGCAGGGAATGGTGTATGAAATTAAGAGCTGTTCAAAAGAGATATACTGCTTCTTATGTCGCTATGAAGAGAACAGAAAGCTTGAGTCTGCTATTCTCTAGTTGTAGAGAGAATTCTGTGTATAAATCAACAGTAAATGGTACAATATAGTTTATAGTTAAATGATGAATTGCATGAGAAGGCAGCTGTATACTAGCTGAGTAAGTAGGAAACCTAGGACAATGAAAAATCAAGAGGCAAGGTAGCTTGGGAAGCGTCATAAAGAAAATGGGCTATCAGCAAACCTTGAAAAATGAGTAAAAATTCAGGGAGATGGGAAAGTGGTTGTGGATGTTTGAGGATATGGATAATAAGAAGGCAATGCTTGTATTACAAGGATAAAGAGGGTATGTCATTGCCTAGTTTCTTTTGTAAGAATAATGGTCTTTGGGATAGGTAAGATGGTTAGTGGATGTAAGAGAGGAAGGATGTGGAGAGAGGCATGTGGAGTTGGAGATGTGAAGGAATATGAGATAGGTGAGTAAAAGTGTCCAGAGAAGGATTTGAAAGACTGAGATACTCAGGCTGAAACCAACAAAAGCATTAGAAAACTATCTGACGCGTAAGACGTCTTTTACCATCAGAACTGCCTGTTGATGAACATTCTCCTGTTTTGTAGTTTCAAGTTAATTGTTGACTTCTTTCTTCCTTTGATATTCTTCTTGGTATTCTTTCTTTGTTCTTTGTTTAATGAAAATGTTACTTTTAATATAACTTTGCATATTTGCACCTCCTTGAATAAAGCATATCTTACCTGAAGTAGTTTAGCATACATTTTTCATTTCTTCTTATTAGAGCATCTTGAGACCATGTTGTTGTGTAATTCTCTGGGCTGTCTACTTCCTTTGTGTGTTACCCAGGCTGAAGTTGGTACTAAATATTGAATATTTATGCATTGTTCCTTCCAAGTTCCACCTGCAGGAGTTAGTGTGCAAGGACTCTGAATCTATGAGTGTTTCAGTTTATTCACATGAGAGCTAAGCCTATGTGCCTCTGTAGTCTATGTGCTATATTTAATTGTAAGTTTATTTTCTTACCAGATATGGCAATACTTTGTGAAGGAAAAAAATTATTTTACCTACCAGACAAATTTGATCATGTACTAATCCTTTTTCCCTCTGAGTCAGTGAAAACATGGTCTTATGTGTATAATCCTTTTCATCAATAGCTAACTTAAAGTATGCCCCACTTTAGTTTTGCATCTATCAAAAAATAAGTTATAAAGTATCTCTTCTGCATTAAACATAGTATGCAAAGACAAATAAAGACAAATTTAAAAGTCCAGACATGCCTCAGTGTAAAAAGTTTCCATGCATTAATGAAAAGGTTTTCATTGAATCTTCTACATGTTGTGTATTTTATTTAAGCCCTGGTATGAACACTGTATCATGCTTCGTGTTTTCCCAGTACTTCTCATTTCTTTTTCTGTCTGATAGCAACAGACTGCAGTCTTTTTCTTGAGATATTTTGGATTATCACCGCCATTTCTACAAACCCAGACAAATTATCATCACATTATTTCTTGGCTTATACAATTACAGACATTACTGATTTTACCTCTTCTTTGAAAAGAGTGCTGCTAGATGACCGTGGTAGATGTTTGAGTTGACTACCATGGTCCCTAGGTCATCCAGTTGAGCTGCGCCTAGGTCAGATTTTCAGTGTATCCTTTCTAAAATTATAACAATTTTTTCTTTAATCTTCTAATTTCTGGCATGTTAAATATATTCAGCACATATGGTGATTGGACATTCTGTTTATGAGCCATTCCGGTGGTTTTCCTTTTCTTTTGTTAAGTTAGACATAACTGTTATCTCACCTTGGGGGCACAGTTTTAAGTACATAAAAAAGAAAGCAGTAAGAAAAGGTCAAGAGGGTACTTTTCAAGTCCTGGATAAGACCACTTGTAGGTAGGTGGAGTAGTTTATATACCTTTGAATAGTGCATTTGCCACCTAATTTGTAACTGCTTTGGAGATGTTTCCAGTAGCTTCATTTATTTCCAGAAGTATTCCTTCAAATGTTCACACTTATTACTGTGCTGAAACATTGTTTTGGAATTTTTATTATCAGATGATATGATTGATAGATGCTTTACTTTGGCATACAATCAGAGCTGTTTTGCTGTATGCAGCTTAATAATGTTCGTAGGAAAAGAGCTCACTTTTCTCTAAGTGAGATTAGAATTCTCTATAGAACAAGTAGTCTGATTTTCCAAAATAAGTAACTGAGCATGTGTGCTTCATGTTTTGAAATGATTGGGCAGATCGACTGGGGGGATCTGTTATAATGAGAGCTTTAGAATTTGGGAATCTTTAGAGTGGAGTTTATACAATATAATGCAAGCAACAGTGTGAACTACAAAATGAAATTTTATATCTTTTGGCAAGTATATTTAAAAATTTTTAAAAAGTAAAATTAATTTTAACTGTGTACATTACTCAGCACAGTATATACAAATAATCATTTTAGCTTATGATCAATGTGAAAATTCTTTGTGAGTCTCTGTACTGTCTTTGAAATTCAGACTATGCTTTACATTTCAATTTATACTGTTCACATTTCTAAAGCTTAGTAACTGCAGAAGGCTAGCCACACTACACACTACTGGGCAACTCAAGTATAAGCATTTAACAAAACTGTAGTGATGTCAGGAAATCGGTGAAGGTATAAGAGGAACAAATGTGAATCTTTGACAGGCCTGTTAATGGTTTTCTCTGTGAAAGAATATGTCAATTGTTTTTTGTATTTTTTTCTTTTTAATTTTGCTGGGGTGGGGATCAGATACTCCTGTGAAAGCAAGCTTTGGTAGATTGTGGGCAAATTATCCCTAAGTAGAACAGCAGGGGTTTGGGAGTCTGAAACAGAAAGGGCAGAGCAGATACTCACAGTATCCGATAAGAAAATCAGAACAGTTGGATGCCATTTCAAGAAAACCATCTTTCACAACCCAGGGCTTCTTAGCCTAGGCTGTGTGTTGTTATATATGGAGTAGAGAGGTGGTTATTACAGTGACAGCCAGGACAAACCACTAAGATCAGATAAAATTGATTGTAGAAGCATAATGTGGGTGGTAGGGAGGAAGGGAGGATGATTTACTTTAATACAGGAGAGAGGAAGAGTCTGAGGTAAATGATTGATTTTTATGAAGTGAAAACTGAACAAAGTTCTTTGTGACCTAAGAGCAGATGAAAGATCATGCAGGATACTGTATTAAAATTTATTGCTTAGGCAGTGAATTAGAGGCCCTAATGATAGGCACATTGGCCATTGTATAACTGTGATAAAAGGTTCTGCTCTCCACCTTAGTCCTGAACTGACCACTTAACTTTGTATTCCTTTGCAAGTTACAACCAGTGAAGCTTTAGGCTTTTTCACCCATAAAATTTGCAGAAATAGCCTGGTGGTGGTGGCACATGCCTTTAATCCCTGCACTCGTAAGGCAGAGGCAGGTGGATCTCTGTGAGTTCGAGGCCAGCCTGGTCTACAGAGCGAGTTCCAGGACGGCTCCAAAGTTACACAGAGAAATTTGTCTAGAGAAACCAAACCAAAACAAAATAAAAACAAACAAGCAGCAGCAGCAACAACAACAACAAACCCTGCATAAATAATACCTTCTTCACAGAATTATATGGATTAAATAGAAAAAAGCATGTGCAGTTTACTAGTGTGACACATTTCTGGTTGATTCTTAGTTTCTGATACGGGATGGGAAGTATATTTATCTTAGTGAAACCTCTTGAGTTGTGCTTGGTGAAAACTTCTTTATACATACTCTGTCAGGGGAAGAAAGAACTTCCTAAATTTCAATTATGAATGGAGTTGATAATGAAGAGGAGGACAGACGTCTGAGATTGAGTCTCAGCTACTCTCTAGGATGACCTCATCTCTCTGTCTCAGTTGGGATTGTCTTTCAAACTGTTATTCGAGGACCTTCCAGCATCAGAATCATCATGGGTACTGGTTCAAAAAGTGTAGATTTTTAAGTTCCATTCCAGACCTCCCAAATCAGTTGCTCATGATAGAGCAAAGGAAAGGTTTACACTAATGCACAGCTGTTATACATAGAGTGCCCATTTGGAGAACTATAGACAGGATGACTATAAGATATGAGTTCATTCAAGTACACATCTGCTCAGAGAAGTGCCATAGGAATACTATCTCTTTCCATATACTCTATATAATTGTGAAGATCAAATGAGATGTTTCTTAGTTTGTAAAAATTGAATTTAGTGAACAGATATTTAAATTTTAGATTCTGTTCATCTAAATGGCAGTGATTCCTGTCTATGATTTCTGTAGTAAGTAGTCTTGTTGGATTATAGTTTTCATCAAGTAGCTTTTGGTGCCAGATTTTCTCTCCTTTGTCCCCATTAATTTTTAATCTTTTATTAGCACAGGAGGTAAGTGCGATTCTAGACATTCAAATCAAAGGAATATGGTTGTCCTCCATATCCATGAGTTTCACCTCTCTGTTTTTAGCCAACGCTGAACTAAAAAATACTTTTTTTGTATATGTATCTATTTTTACTGATCATTCGAACAACTCATTATATGATTGTTTGCATATATGACATTATATTTACATTTATATTTTATTTATGTCTTATTTGATATGAGTAATCCAGAGGCAAATTGTAGTTTACAGGAGATGTGTATTGATTATGTATAAAAACTGTATTATGTTTTTATAAGATACCTGAGCTTCTGTGGACATAGATATTCTTCACAGGGGGATGTTCTGGAAGCATTCCCACAGAGATACTGAGGACTGCATACAGTTTTAAAAGGAGGATTGTTATCTGTTTTAATTTTTAAATTGAGAGGTTTACAGCTTGTCAGTATAATGGATCCCCCATCTGTTATTCTTGTTTAGATAGTTTACTTAAGAATTATCTACAATCTACTTTTGATTACCATTTTTTTATTATTACTTAAGTGCTTAAACCCTCAACATATGAAAGCCCCAACTCAGAACAAGCACCACTCTGCATGAGTGCTTCTTCTAGTTGTGAAATATTTCCCATTTTCTTCCATTTTAGAGAGCAGACTGTTGAACTTTTATTTTCTTGCATGAAAAATATTCTTTTTTGACTACTGCACGTAATAGTAGAATCTTCTTTTTTCTCTGCATGTAAAAAAGCTGCCATGAGATACGCATACACATCTACAGCATAACACCTGCCTAAGGTTCAGAGAACGCCACAGAAGAGGGGCTTGAAATGTTTTTAAGAAGTCTGGGATGCTGGCTGCAAGATAGTGTATTCTATCTATAACAGGGAGTTGTACCCATGAAATCTTAACAATATGGTCACCTAAACAAGACCTAAACAATGACAACATCACCACCATGAGTGGGGGAAATGTTATAAAGCTCCATCTCTAGATGAAGAGATACAATTAATGACTGCCAATATTCTTCTCTGGGCACTCCTACCTCCATTGGGTATCCAATCCCAAGTCATCATCCCTATACATATATACGTTTAAGCAACACTAAAGGGATTCAGCAGTTTGTTTGTTTGTAACAATATGTAATAATAGTAAATCAAAGGGTCCTGAGAGGGAGGGGGTATGGGAGGAATTGAGAGGGAAAGTGTGAGGTGGATAGTGATGTAAATACTTAGTCAAGTGTGAAATTCCAAAAAAAAAAAAAAAAGTTAAAGAAAGATCAACTTTTTAGAAGCAGCTGACCCCTTGGAAAAGGTCCCCCTCTCCCCTTTTCCTCTCAACCTCCTTTTTTTATGTTAGTTTGAGGGTCCAGGAAATGTATGATATAGTTATTAGAGAAAATGGATAAGGTTATATAGTGAAATAGAGAAGCAGAAACAGAAGTGACAGGCATTATCTGACATTTCTGCTGAGTGAAAGTGTTGAGTTTTGGGTGCTTGGCATTGTTCTTCCTGGCAGAACATATTCAACAATGTTCTTGTTCATCTCTTAGGCTTGTCTTTCTTTATCCCTGTGCACAGTTCTTGGTTTTTTGTTGTTGTTTTTGTCTTTTTTCCTGTTTCTTATTAAGCAGTCTACTGCTCATTATTTCTGCTCCTCAGTTTATTGGTCCTGCCTCTCCCTTTTACTATACTATATAATTTGAAAATGAATGAAGTCGCTTATAAAAAAATTAAATACCTAAGTGCCAAAGTTATCAAAAAGCTCTAATACTTGATTTTGATATTATCCATTCTATTTGTGCCAGTGTTCTTGCTATTTCTTAGATAGATATTTCTCCTAAAGCCTTTTCCGAGGGCTTAGGTACATACCATAACTTATTTATTTATATTTAGAGATGCAAACATTAGAGACTTAGCTTTATACTCTATGGCACCTAGGGGCACAGTTCTCATGAGCCTGTGCCCATGTTATCTGACTCAGTGAGGCTGGTAATAGTTATAGGTAACACATTCTTTTTGGGTCCAAACTTGTATTTCAGTTGTTCTCTCTTTTTAATTTGTCTTTAAAAGACAGATTTGGAGCTAGAAACATGACTTAGTGAAAAGCTTGTCATGCAAGCATGAAGATCTGTAGTTGGATCTCCAGCAACCACAGCATCTAAAAAGCTGGGTGTGGTGACACACATCTATAACCCCAGCCTTGTCAAAACAGAGACATGAAGTTCTTGAAGCTCTCTGTGTGGCCAGCCTGCCTAACTAAATCTTTGAGCTCTAGGTTCAGTGAGAGACCCAGTCTCAAGTCATATAGTAGAGAATGCTTGATTCAGAACTCAGGCTTCCACACACACAACACATGTGCATACATACACCACACATTCACAAAATGAGTGAACTAATGAATGAATAAATGCATGAAAAGAAAAACTGTTCTTTATTGGAAATTGATGCAGATGGTGTTTAAGTGATAAGTGGGAAGAGGGTGTGTGAATTCCACTAGGAATTGCTTTTTAGATTTAGTAGAAAGCCAAGGGTTAGAATTGTTGAGCCCTGACTCACCCGCCAGCCAGCTGCTTAACTGAGAATGACTGATGGCTGCAGTTGTTCCCATGTCCTTTCAACTTCATTTTGTCTCCACTCCTTTTCTTCTGTGCTCTTACCATTGAGTATGAAACGGGACTGTTGTAATTAAAGCCCTGTCTCTTGATCCCAGGTTTCTCTGCTCACGGATAGATCTGAACCATGTGATCCTCACTTAGATTCTGGCATTCTCAGTAATTTTTAACTTGTAAGAAAGCATTTTATCATTGGACCTTCTTCCAGTATTATTATCTCAGAAGTTTACCTCATGTTCAAATGTTTCATAAGTCCTGTAATTATTAATTCTAGTTCGTTGAATTAATTTTAGTTCCTTGAATCTTTCTTTCCAAGAGCACTGAATGCAAAGGTTTGTATGGAGAACATAGGACGGCATTTAAGATATGCTAGCAAAGTCCCAGTGGGTTTTGTTTTGTTTTTTTAATAAGACATTTTATTAAACATAGGCAAATGTTTTTATTTAGACAGCACTTATATTAATATTGGAAAGGTACAGAAAAGATTAGTCTGTATATTAATATTGGAAAGGTATAGAAAAGATTAGTCTGGCCCCCAGGAAGCCATATAGATTTGTGAGGAATGCAAGCAAAGAGGTATCATTTTGTTAATCTTGTATTTATCAAATTTAAAAGTGAATAATTTAGTCTTCCTTACTTCTGTGATTCCACATTATCATATTTCTGGATTCAAAAAGCTTTTCATTATCTCATCTTAGTAAACATGATTTTACTGGCTTCTACTTTATATAGGTGGGAACATATTAGAAAGTAGTTTGTTTACCTAGACAGTACAGTTTATCAGTTATTGACTACAATTGAAGTAAACATGAAATTTTATTTATAAATTCAGGACAGTTTGTGAACTGATAATTTTCAAATTTTGCCTTGGCTTTTTTTTTTTTTTGTGCTGTAACAGTTTTTGAGCCTGGGTAGGGTAAGGACAGATATTTATTTTTTATTCTGTCATAGTTTTAGAGGCTGGGAGTTCAAGATCAGGGCATTAGCATCTGGTGTGATCCTTCCTACTACATGTTTATTTGGCACAGAGGAAGAGGAAGAACACACTCTCAAGGGCCTTTTTTTATGATAGTGGAAATCTGTCACCTACAGAGCTCACATTTGGCCTCACCTTCTAGTATCTTCCAGCAGAACTTTTGGAATTCAAGCCATGGCCTGCAAACCTTTCTAGGCTTCTCCTTAGCTTCATATTCAATAGCATTGGTGATGAGGAAAGTGGGAAGAGTGCATTGTGGTCCGTGAGAACAGATGTTTAAAGAAAGTCTGCTGTGAGCTGCAGCAGACCATGGGTCAGATGATGAAAGGTCTTCTGAGCTTCATTAGAGATCTTGATTGCGAGAACCGCACTAGTGGGAAGCTAGTGAACAGTTGGAAGTCAGAGGAGGCCTTAGCAAAGGTTTGTCTGGTAGAGTGGAAGCTGAAGGAGGATACGCATATCTTACAGTCTAAGAACAGACAAGACTTTCAAATTCAGTTAACACTTCCTTAACCATAACAACAGCAGCAGCAACAACAAAGAAATTTGCTTAGATTTTCTAATTGTATTGCTTATGTCTTAAATTATTGATGGCTTGACTTTATTATTTTTGGGAAAGAAGGGAGCTTCCGTTAGAAGTTCTTATTTGACAGCCTTAGGTAATATTTTACTGACTGAGCACTAACATGAACAGGTGATTTCATGGTGAGCACAAGTGTCTTTATAGAGGCTTATTCTGTTATATCCTATAACTAATTCCAGCAAGAAGTCATTGTGGCCACTGGCTAAACAGGCAGCAATGACAAGTAACTGTGTTTAATGTGCTAGGGTGGGAAATGTCCCTTAACTTTTACATAGCTTATTGATTTTCTAAGTAGTGTTCAAGATAAGTCCTACTTTTCTGTAGACATCCTACATGACAGTTCTTTAGTAAAATGCATTAATAAGGATGCATGCAGGCTCTTCATTTCCTGTTCATCATTCCTGCCTTGTTAGCCACTTTACATGAAAAATTAGAAAAGACTTCAGTGGATCTTCAGAAGAATCAAATATTTTTTGAATTATTTACTTGTTTATGTTAATGTATCTCTGTGTGTGCGTATACACACGCGCCTGTGTCTAAAGACCAGAGGTTGCCACTGGATGTCTACCTCAATTACTTTCCAACTTAATTTTGAGACAGGGTCTCTTGCTGATTGTCTGGACTGGCTGGCCAGTGAGTCCTAGCAATCAGGTCCTCATGCTGGGTGACAGATACTGTGGACTGGGTCAACTCTCCAATCTTGCTTTGTGAGTTTAATTCTACTTCCTGTGCCCTGTTTTGGAAATTAAGCTTCCCATTATTTCTTTTCTCCCAGGTTTGAGGTTAAGATGTTTTGAAATTACGTTCTTTTTCAGTGTTTCTGTTTAATGCCAAATATCAAAGTGCCTGGCACATACTAACCAATTCTGTATTCAGGTTGATGGCAGACAGTGCTCTGTGTGAAAGATGCAGTGTCCTTTAAAGTTCTGTGTAGCGTGCCCTCATAATTGGCTTACTTGGATGTTCTTGGCAGTGATGGAAAGCCTAGATGTGGAGGGAAAACACAGCTGGATGGAAGTCATTTCTTAAGTGTGAGAAGATGAAGGCCAAATAGTGGTCCTTTTAAATTTTTCTTGATTGTGTATCAAAATGTCTATAACCTTTTTCATTTTTTTAAGTCATCTTGGAGGAAACATTATAATGGATTTCTTGGTATTGAATAGTTTAGAATTTGAACTCAGGTCAGTTAGCATCTCCCATCTTGGTTGTTTTTAAATTAGTGTATATTATACAGATAAATAGGTTCTGCTATACAATTTTTGCATCTGGTGCTTTACTGCCATTTACCGTTCCTGCTGCCCTTTTAGCACCTTTTCTTGAGCAGCCCTGTGTAGAGTAGTTTGGAGAAGAGTTTAAATGATGAGCTCCTTTACAAGCTTTACCAATACAAAACCCATACTTCTTTTTATTAGCTCTGTTTCTAGTAAAGTGAATTAAGGAATAAGAAAGACATCAGCAAGTTGTGAAGATGCCTGGCAAGGATATGTTTCAAGCTCTACAAGTCTGTGTTCCAGCATTTAAGAGAGCACCTTTTCAAATCTTGGTCTTTGTCAAAGACATATTTATTTGGTGTTGTCTGTACGGGGAGAAGTTGCTCTACTTTGTACTTATAATATGTTATCCGTGCTGTACTCAACCGGCTTTTCTTCTGCCTCAGCCTCCTGAAGATCCTGGTTTTACTTTGGAATTGTCAGGAATTTACATAAAGAACTGCTGAATAATCAGTGATTAGATGTGGGCTTCTAAGTGCTTGTGCTCGTCATAAAATGTGTATGTTTGTGTGTAGCATCTAGTGCCACAACATACAGTGTTTATATTTTAAGCATATTCTATATTTTTAAAAATTTGATACTATATACATATTACTTGCAAGGTCTTGTAATATTTTGTTAAACCGATAGTAAGTGCTAAGTATGGCAATTACACACACAGCAAACAAAACAAACAAAATCCCCAAAAGTTCTGGGAAGCATGCCAGAAAATGTTTGTGTTTTCCTTAGAAGTGATTGTTTGGTGGTAGAAAGGTGCTTAGTTTGGTGGGGGGTGGGGGGGAGAGGAGAGTCTTCAAATGTTGCATTACAATGCAGAAATAATATTTGAGAATTGATTCCCTTTAGTCATATATCTAACATATCTATAAGAAGTCTTTAGGGCTAAAATTTTGGGTAGTGGTTGGTCCTCTAAAGAACTTGCAAATAAAAAAAATGTGTAAAAGTTAATGAGAACCAAAGGCCATACATCTCAGTGAGCTTCTGTCTATTGAGAACAGCCTTTATGACAGTGAACTTAAAAAAAGCTCGCAGCGGTCAAGGATGGAAGGTGATGGTTTCTTGATGTGCATTAACATAGAAAACAGGATACTAAAAGATCTATATTATATTTATAATTGTATGAAAACAAGTTTGGGGAAAGAGCTTCCTAATTGGACATAAGGCCGGTTCAACAGGAGGAAATTCATGCCTGGTATATAGACATTTACTGACTGGGCCAGCCAAGTCCTGATCCTCAAGGAGAATCTATAACCTCCACTTTGATCAAATGCGAAAGAGCTCCTGGAACAAAATTGTAAAGCAAACCTTTAGATCCCCTCTGCTCCCCTCTGTCTCCCTTTCCTTACCCCTCTCAACTCTTCCCCCTCCCTCTCTATCCTTCTGTCCCTCTCTCACTGTACCCCACCATCTTCTTCCTTCTTTTCCCCATCTCAGCCTTCTTTCAGTAGTCTCACTATGAAACCCATGTTTGCCTTGAACTTTCAAGTCCTGGGCTAACAAGTTTGTAATGTCATGCCAGGGCTTTTAGTTACTCAGTTTTTTGACCACTAGAAATTTTGTTGCTTAAAAATTAAAGAAATGTAGTTTTAAAGAGAGAAAAAGTTGTTGATGATTTTATCCATCCATCCATCCATCCATCCGTCATCTATACATGCATTTATATTTTTACTGTGTATGGATATTTTGCCCATGTGTATGTTTGTGAACCACCACATTTGTGCCTTAAAAAAGGCAGAAGAGTATGTTGGATCCCCTGAAACTGGAGTTTCAGATGGTTGTGAGTCACCTTTTGGGTGCTGGAAACAGAACCAGGTCTTCTGCTAGAGCACTAAGTGCTCTTAACTGCTGGGCCGTCAGCCTCTCAGTTGCAGTTTTAAGCTGATAGTACTTTGAGGAAAGTGTTCATTCATACCTTTTGTGTTCCCTCCCTACGTTGGTCCTTAGGGTGGTGCTGAATGTTACCGTCACAGGCAGAAGTGATCGCTCTCAAGATCATGCACAGTCACCTCTACTCCACCTTCATTCTCATCCTCACTCTCGCTTGTCCCTTACTGTTGCTCTCACCCTCAGCCTCTCACTGTCACCCTCATTGTCGCTCTCACCTTTCCTCTCTGGCTCTGTCATGCTCACCTTCATCCCCACTCATTCTCACTTTCACTTTTTCTTTTTTTTACAGAGGCTTGATGAGTTTAACAACAATAGCACAAAAGATCTACATCTTCCAAGGAAATAAAGCATCAAAAAAGCTCTGATTCTGAGAATTTACACTTCATCTCTTTTATGCACAATTTTCACTATTGTGCATTTTAAACATAGCTTATGAGTTTTAATCTGAATATTGTATGTAGAGCACAAGTCCATTCCCCAAAGATGAACATCTCATATTAGAAATCTCCTTTTAAAGACTTGATAAAAATTGATTAGAAAGCTCTTTGATATAAATCATCCTTTGAAAGATTGCCAGAGAACTGTAGATTCTCGTGACTTGACTTAGGCCGTTATAGATAGAATCCCCCAGGTATGCATTTATAGGCTAAAACAGTTTCCTGTTCTGTCTTATCTTTAAAGCTATGTTTTATGCTGGACAGTGAGACTAAGCCATGAAGGTTTAACAGAGAAGCAGGGAAGTTTGGAAACAAGCATTGGCATCTTAGAAGTAGAAGACAAACATTTAGAAGCAGACAGCTACCTAACACAATAAATCAAACCTCTGGTTTCTTACAGAACTGAGGAAAGCAGAGGCTTGGCCTCTATGTTATGTGTCAGTCCTTTCAATGCCTATGACATTTTGTCAGTGTGGACTTAAGAGACCCCTAGCTTTTCATGGGATTAGTTTACTGTGACTCTTGGAGGTTCCCCCACCTCTATTCCAGCGCAGCTTAGTCATTGTTTTTTGATGCATCTTTAAAACACCACTCTTTTAAAAAGATAAAATCTTCCTGAGAGGCTCAGTCTGGTCTTGAACTTCCAGTTTTCCTGTCTCAGCCTCTGGAGTGTTGGGATTGCAGAAACTTACTACTTTCTCACCTGTGTTTTCTCTATGAAAGGAGCTACTTATTTGTGATGCTACATCTGGGCTTTGGAGCATTTTGAATTCAGACCTGTAGTTATGAGATCACACTGGTCATAGAACACTTAAGTTCTTCGCATTATGTGGATAGACGGATCCTTCCATTGAAAGAAGTTTTTAATGACAATGTTAAATGGGATTTTTAAAGTGTAAGGTTTCACCAAACAACAACTCAAATGAAAGTGAAAATTACCCTGGTGAGGCGGCTGCTGTAGGTGGTTCAGGGTGAAAGTAGTAAGGCAGCACTTGCTGAAGATGCCATTTGAATAAGACTGTTTATATTTGTTATCATTCTGAAATGTAAAGCTAAATCAACAAATTTAGTATACATTGAATAGAATTAGGTAAACAGATTTGTATATCTGTTTTCTTTTTTACATGTAAGTCCCCAGGGATGGACTTTAGGTTGTCAGCCTTGGTGATGAGAGTCTTACCCATTGGGCCATGTCGCTAGCCCTGTCTATTTTACATTTGTCAAAAAATTTAAAAATATTTTTTTGGAAAAATTATGGATATTTCATATTGAACATTTGTATTCTGTTTATTTATGATAGCTTCTTAATTATTTATGTGTATGAATATTTTACCTGCATGTATATTTGTGAACTATGTACTTGCGTGGTGTCTGAGGAGGTCAGAAGAAGGCATCGGAACCTCAGGGGATGGAATTACAATTATTTGTTAGCAGCCATGTTGATGCTGGGAATTGAACCTGGGCCTTCTGGAAGAGCAGTGGTGGGTGCTTTTAACCACTGAGCTGTCTCTCTAGTTCCTGTTTATGAAACCTTTTAAGTTTATGGGTATGACTATGTAACAGTAACAGTGAAGGCAAAAAAAATTCTGCTTGAAATAATACACACACACACACACACACACACACACACACACACACACTCAAACACAAGGTTTCCCAATGTGTTAAACATCCTGAAATCGTTCATTTGTATAGTGTTGCACAGAATATTTTGATACTATTTAATTTTTTAATTTGTACAATAAGATGGTTTGAATGAAAAGACTTCAGTTTCTTCAATCTGTCTTCCTTAGCTGATTCTCTTGAGTTCTGGTCTGTCCCCAGAGTGGCATGAACAGTGAAAGGGAAATAGAGATTGCTTCTCAAATTATTATATTTTAAACATCATTGACTTTTTCTGGTAGATTAAATTGCCTATGGGAGACACAACATGTCACATGTCTTGAAGTATATGCATGTTGTGGAATGGCTAAGACACATTAATTTACATGTGTATTCCTGCACAGATTTAACATGTAACCCCCAGTGCCATATATAACTGATTAAATCAGTGGCTGTCTCTGAGAGGATAAGGCATGCAGCTCAGTAACATAGGTCTAGCTCTAGCATATGTGTTTTTCTGTATTTTAAGAACTTGTTCATAATTTCAGGAAGTATTATTTGTCTAGGAATGAACTTCAGATTTTTAAGTTGCCTAACATTTTTTTCTTAGAGTTGTTTCAAACAGAATAATTTTGATAGGATGAGTTTGGTCACAGTGCTTTTAATTTAGAAAAAAATATAGCATGCAATTTGTAATCAAATGATATTTTATTTCCTACCTCATCTGTTTGGTACTTGATAGATTTTATTCAGTTGTTGCATTATATTTTGCTTTTTATTACTTACTAACTAATGTATGTTGGAGGGCAGGTAAGATGGGTAGTCTTACACCAAGCATGTTTTTGAAAAGTACGTTTGTATTATTTTTACTCAGAACTACTGGCCATATAGCTCTATAAAACGGTTAAATATTTTTTCATACTGAGATTAACACATTGTAATTAATTAATACTTCACAAAAGTCAAACTTACCAAATAGAAACTGTTGAAAATAAAATTAAAGAAGCATGAAACAGTTAAATAATTACTTAATTTCATATTAAGTGATAGCTAGATATTATGTAGGCATCTACATACCTTTGTGCAATAGTTCACCAAAGTTGACTTTCATGAATTATGCTAGGTAAGAGTTTTTAGTCACGAATGAAATGAATTTTTTGCCAGCACACACACACACACACACACACACACACACACACACACACACACACACACAAATCTCAAAAAACAAAAGTCAAAACTGGCAGTTTGATAGAAGACACATCAGCCACCACCACTTATTTATTGCCTTTCTAAACAAAAATATGCCATTTCAGCAGTATAGCTTTCTCAGTCATGATTGTTTATGCCTTTTTTTATAAATTAATTTTTTTTTGAAAAGAAGTTGTGTACATTTAGGACTTACAGCATATTTTGAAATAATATACACATTATAGAATGGGTAAATCATGTTAATTTTTGTGCATTACTTCATAGATTTAAAATCTAAATTTCAGTGACATCCTGACATGGAAAAGGATACATGCACACATGCATACATGTATGAATGCACACGTGCACACACAGACTGACTAGAATCTGCAAATAGGGCCAGGGAAAACATCTCAATGGCATGTGCTAGGCTTTAGATTTGTTTCTCAGAACTGTAAAAACACAAAAATAGTAATAGTAAAAGATACCAGCATGTGATACTTTTTGACAGTTTTTGTATTTGAAAGTTTTTGTAGTAAATATTATTAAATTATACAAATAAGTCAACAGATATTAATTACTTTACATTGGATCAGTGAACACTTGAGAGAACGAATAAGTACTGATGGTCAGATTTTTAGGGTTTTGCTATTTATACCAGAAGAAAATTTGAAAAAAATATATATGTATGTATATATGTATGTATATATATATATATATACACACACACATACATATATATATATATGAAACTTAGCCAGCAAAGTTTCCTAAAATAGCTGGCCTTTTAGGAACTGCTAAATTGACCATGGCGACGGAAGGGATTCTTTAAATCTATAGTTGCTTATATAGAGTACAATTATTATTGTGAAAGCTACCTTTCCTCTTGCATTGTTTTGTTTATTTATTAAAAGTAGTCTGGTTTGCTTGGATCTATTTCTGGCTTTTTGTCTGCATCACACATGTCTGGAATCTTTCTGTACTATCTATCACACTGTCCTGATGTTTTTAGCCACGTTGTAAACCTTAACATTAGAAAAGTGAGGAGTGACTTTTCTCCAGTTTAATTTTTTTAAAAAACTATTTTCTAATAACCTGGTTTATGTCTACAAATAGGCTTATGGAGATTTTGATTGAATTTAAATAAAGCTGTATATAACATAAATTTAGGGAGAACTGTCATCTTTGTTATGCTGAACTTTCTAATATATGAAAATTGGATGCCTTTGCAAATATTTGGATCTTTTATTCCATTAGCATTTAACAATTTTATACTTGTGTTTTGTTAGATTATGTTAATTTCTAAATATTTTATTTTCTTTACATAAAATGTATCTTGTCTTGAATTTTTTAGACTTCCATTTCATTTTAGTATATAGAACAATTTCATTGTTAGTATATAGAAGAGCAACTGATTTTGTTCTTGCCACTTATTAATTCTAACAGATTTCCTTTTATTTAAAATTCTGAGAAGTTTTTTAGAAAAGTAATATCATCCGAAAGTACAGTTTTATTTTTCTTTTCTGAGCATTATACCCATAATTTCTCTTTCTCTGTCTCTTGTTTTGTATCAGAAATCAGAACATTCAGTCTATCTTAAGTAAATGATTAAGAGGAGTGTGGTAGATGACCTGCTTTGTCTCTTATCTTAGCCTGAAGTCTTCCTCATTATGTATGACCATTAAATATGATGTCATTGATGGGCTTTTGGTAGACCCTCTTTATAATGTTGAGGAAGTTCTTTTCTATTCCTAGTATGCAGTTTGTTTTTATTATAAATGGGTGTTAAATTTTGTCTGGTGCTTCGTCTGTGTTGGTGTATGTGGTCATCATACTATTTTTCACTTTTATTTCCTTTGTTTGGTAGACTGCATTGAGTTAAGTTTGAACACTGAACTAGCCTTGCATAACTGAAGTCAAACTGTAGTGTCTTAGTTCTCTTTTTCTTTTTAAAAAAATACATTATAGATTTAATTTATTAAAATTTTGTTGAGAATTTTTGCATTCAAGTTAGTGAAAAGAAGGTCTGTTTTTCCTTGCCTGCTGTTACTTTTATCAGTATACTACAATTTCAATATTGTATTGAAATGAATTAATTGTTTAAAATTAATTTTGACTTGGAAATGAATGAGGAAGCACTGGATCTTTTTTTTTGTATCTGGAGGAGATTGTGTATAAAATTTGTATTGGTATAAAAACTCAAATTCTATTTATCTGCCATCTTTTAGTTGAAATTTCCTTTCTCATGGAAAAGTATTTTTGATTCATTGTCTTGGGTGTTTGATGTCTCAGGAGTCCTGTTTGTAGTTTGTTTTATCTTTTTCCCTAGTGGTAAGAAAATGAAGCAGTTAGCGCTAGTCATCAATACAAGTACCCTAAACAGAAATATTACATAAGTTACTCAGATAGTTGATTGTAACTAGAATTCCTGATTTACCATAATTAGACTGAATTATGGATCTGGAGAAAATTTCAACCCAGAATGAGCCTGCTTCATTTTACAGATGTAGAAAGAGGTAGTGAAGGATTTGTTTGCTTGTTCAAAGTCACAGAAGAGGTTGTAGGTTCAGGCTACTCTTTAAGCTAGGGGTTGTTAAGATCATTAGATCTTCCCTGAGTATTTGCAGAAGAAAAAGAAAAGAAGCACATACATGGTTATATAAATATATAGTATGCATGTGTGTATACATTTGTGTGTGTAATATGTGTACATATATATATATATATATGCCCCCTAAATATACTGTTTAGCTATCTCTTTTATTGGACATAGAAAGTAACACTGAGTTACAAGAATGAAAGAAACAGGATTCAAGAATGTGCCTTACATGCAGACTTTATGCCTACTTAATTTTTTTTGAAATGATAGTTTTAAGTATTATAATTATTTTGGTAGAATAAACTTAGCCATAAAGGTTTAGTATTTGAGAAAGCTTTAGACTAGACTATAGCATCTGAACAATAGCATCTTTTCATAGAACTACACTTTCGAAGTCACAGTATGAACTTTAGAGTGTAAGAACATACATTTAGATACATTTAGTTTATTTCTATAAGTATCATGTTATTTTCTTTATTGTTTCGTTGTGGAATGTATGAGACAGAGGCTAATTACAGACCAACTTTAGGAAGTGTGAGGAAGATTGCCACAAGTTTCCTCATAAGCAATTTTCTTTACCTCTGAAAAAATAAATGATAATCTAGATCTAGAAAATTACACAGAAAATTTATTTAAGTTTAAAAGATAAATTTTAGAAGTACTTATAGTGATTAAAGTGATCACTAGTTTGTCTTTTGTCTATACTAGGAGGAACAAATATTTCCCCTTTCTTGTCATTTCTTTTGTACTAAAATTTTCTTCAGAAAATCTTCAGACACTCAGCAGAATATTTAGGGAATATTTTCATTGACTGGAAACCAAAGGTGTAGCCCATTTGTTACTAAGGCTACAAGCAATTTTTGTTTTGGTCATATTTAGTTTAAGATATTCCTGTGCTGCTGTGGACTCTTCCTTTGAAGACTGAAAATAGTTACACAGTGCTCATTCATCTATATATTCATCCATCCATCCATGCATCCATCTATCCATCCATCTATTTATTAAATGCCTGAGTGAAATGGACAGAAATACATAGGACACTCATCTCTAGCAAATCAAAGGCAGATTAGCCAACCTATTGGAATAGTAATGGCAATGCTTTAAGAGGGAGTTGCTGATCACACAACCTGTGGGCCAGATGTATCCCAGAATGAATTTCTACATTTAAGTGTTTGGAGAAAATATGAAGGATAATATTTTTTGAGATGCAAAAATTGCAAAAAGTTTAGTTTTTAATTTGCATAAATAAAGTTTTATTGGAACACAAACTATGTTCATTCATTTACTGTCTATGGATACTTTTGTACTTCACAAGCAGAGTAGTTGCAACAGACCATATGGCCTGCAAAGCCTAAAATACACACTGTCTGGACCTTTACAAAAAAGTTTGCCATCCCCGTTTTAAGATAAGAGTGTGGGCAGTACATGCTTTTAGAATATTTTGTACAAGAGAAACTTGGTTTGCTCATGTTTTGAAGAAGTTTCAGAAAAGAAGTAGCTTAGAAAATGGCTGCTAATGTGTACAGATAAATAGTAGTAGCAGTCCTTGTGTAGAATACAGATGACATAGTTGTCAGTATAGTTTGCAGTATGCCATCTCATGACAGCACTTCTGCACATAGACACTACAAACTCATAAATACATCTCTCTTAGTAATTGTAGAACAGCTGTTCTCAAGACTTAGGCTCATAAAATTAAGAAACTTGTGTTAGTTTATTGTTGATAGGACAGCATACGACCATCAGTGACTTAAAAGACTTATGTTGGATACCAGTTTCATTGTCTCAGTCACTTGTGGGTTGGTTTCATTGCTATGGACCTGAGTACGGATGTGAACATCATAACTGTGCAGTCAAACCCCCACCTCCTGGTAGACAGGAAATAGAGTGAGGACTGGGGAGAAGGGATATTGTACTTCAAGTGACCTGCTTCCTACAACTAGGCCCCTGGGGATATTCTAAAAATAACAATATTATAAAGCTCCATTATGGGATTAACTCATTGATTAGGTCAGAAACCTCAATACCTAGTCACTTCTCAATAATGCCTCCAGTTGGGAACCAAATCTTCAACATATGAGCATTTTGGACTGATATTTCCTGTCCATAACACAACTACTCCAGGGAATTTTTTGTTTTTGAATGTAGATTGTATGTTTTCCATATTAGAAATGAAGATATTTTAAAATGGCAATTTGTTTAAAAATAGCAAGTGTTTTTTATTCTGTGTTAGTAAAAGAAGAAATCTTTATGAAAAATGTTTTCTCAAGCAAAAAGAAATGTGACTTTTTTGGTATCGTACATTATTGGCTTAGTAGAAACAGTAGGATCCTTTATCTGTTTCTTCATTCAGCTGCTGTTGTATGTTACTTTGGTTATTGTATTATTTTCATGTAGCCATACAAAGTTATGTAGTTAGAGAAGAGGAATAATTTATTTAGATGTTTGTATATTTTTCTTTGATAGAATACCAAAAGTCAAGAAGTGTAGTCTCTTATTTTGGTTAGCTGCCTTTCACCTTGAATGGGTTTTTACACATGAGTGCTTTTGTAACATCACATTAATTCTTTTTAGAAACTATTGATTCTTTGAATTATATGGATCTTCTGGATGTTGGTTCACTTCACTATTTAGAATTCAATGGCCACATTTGTTAATATTACCACTGACCTCACTATGACATTGTTATCCTAATGTAGTACAGGTACAGGTCTTCCACAACACCTGTTTTTACCAACAGATTAAAATTTTACCCTTGGTGATGCATATTAATGCAATTGTTTTACTTAAGAGACTCACTTTTGAGAGCTCTGCCAGATTCCAAAGTCTCCAAGGCCCTGCTTTGTTTTAGTCTACAGAGTTGAGGGAACTACAACCTCACTATACAGGAGAATTGTTTGCTTAGATTGCCTTTTGTCATACAGAATATTAAAAAAAAATGTCTGTGGGAGGATTGAAAACAATTTTTGCTATTTTTTTGTGTTTTTAAATTAAATGAAGCTGACATTGTCAAGAGAAATCCTGTAATATATGTGGCTCATTCAGATGATTGTGGTTATTTTTATATTTAAAGTATGGGGATTAACCTAGCAACATAAATGCAAAGTTACAACACTAGGGGACAGCAAGCTATTGACGTTGCAAGAGTGCCTTAAGTGGCTGTCTTATTCAGAGCATAGATACTAAGAGCTGTATGGTTACATTAAGATGTTCTGTTATCTTACAGGTGCTATACTTGGTAGATCAGAAACTCAGGAGTGTCTTTTCTTTAATGCTAATTGGGAAAGAGACAGAACCAATCAGACTGGTGTTGAGCCTTGTTATGGTGATAAAGATAAACGGCGACATTGTTTTGCTACCTGGAAGAATATTTCTGGTTCTATTGAAATAGTGAAGCAAGGTTGTTGGCTGGATGACATCAACTGCTATGACAGGTAAGAATGTATTAAGTTTTATGATGGGGCTCAGTGACTTTCCCGTCTGTACCTTGAAAAAGGAAAGATCAATGCACAGATTTTTACTTAAGTGTTTCTTGGTGTTTACGAAGACCATGATAACATGAACCAATGACATCTTTCTTTCAAATTAATAAACATGCCATGTTTACGCTTTATCCTTGATATATTTTAAATAATCTACAGGTAGTGAGAGCCCTTATGAATAATTTTTCACTATCATATTAGCATTATAAGCTTTAATGTCAATTGAGAAATCACTTTGAAAGAAAGTATGTGTGTTGAAAAGTCTGTCCTCAAAGAGAAATAATGCTTGATTGCAGTATTTAATTGTCATTCAGTTCCTTCTTTATATCTCTGGAAGAAATTGCTCTTCTCCCTCACCCCTTTTTGTCTTGCAAAGTAGGTTTTTTACCCCAAGAGACATTTAACTTGACATTCAGAGCTAAGTTGTATCAGAACTAAAAACTCATAGAAAGCTATATTTTCTTGAATAGATCATGTTTAAATTGTTTTCTGCTGTAAATACGATTATTTAAATTGTTTTCTGCTGGAAATAAGGTTATTGAGTACTTTTGATCTTTCTCTAGGAAGGGACATCAGTATTGGAGTGATAACCATTTTTCTGCCTGGGCCACAGTTTTTCCACTATAGAGGCCTGCAGAGCCCTAGGTAACCAACTTTTGGATCCAAAAAGTTGTGCTGTATCTGCTGACCACTATATCTGTTTCTAGGTGCCTCAGTTACCTGGAATTCATTGCTTAGCCATATGTGACCTTAGGCATGCATTGAATAAATTGTGAAAATTAAATTAGCTCCACTTCATGAGATATTGAAATATAATCATTTAGATATATATTTAATATTTGGATTATGCTTCTAAGTCTGTAAGTTTTCCAAGAATTATTTATCTATACTTTCATTCTTTACCCGCATTTTGCTGACTATTATTGTCTCTACTAATAGAGGTGTATAACCAAATGATAATTTGGTATTATAAAAGGGGTTGGGAAAATACTAGAAAAAAATGTAGGGTCATCTTTATTCTAACTGATCTTTTATTAGTTCATATCAAGAAGCTGTGTATGTGTGTGTATATGTGAATACATATCTATATACACGTTTGTGTAGTGACCTCTAAACCTAGTGTTTTACTTATGTGAGAACCAGGCATTGGTGAAATGCTTAGTGTATCATTTATTGGAGCCTCACTGAGTGCATTACCCAGTGTAAAGAGCTTATTATGAGTGAAAACTACACCTGTTTTGATTCTAGGGATCAAGTGCTAATATAGAAACCCATGAATACTATTTTTTATGCTCTGAATTTGCTTGAAGAAACAAAAAGGATAGTAAGAAAAGAGAAAGGAAATTTTCTTGAATTAGGCTAAGTGTATTTCTTTTATGTTCTTAGAGGCATGACTAAATATTAATTTTTGAATTACACATTTCTTACAAATTATGAAATCAACTTTCACTTACCTTTTAATTTCTTCTAAGTAGACATTAATAGATTCTGTTTAGAGTTTGATGCTGGTAAACCCACAAGCATCTTCAACTCTTCTCTGGAGTTGTCTCAGCCATATTGTTGCTGAATGCCACACAAAACCTTGGTTCAGTTGTGTGCTGTGTCTTTAGGTTCATTGATATTTAAGTTGATTTTAAAAGGACGGATGGATATAGCTGTTTCTTAGTGGTGGAATGGAACTTGTTTCTCGAGGCTAACTCCATGTCTTTTCAATGACTTAGTTCCTGTGTAGAAGGCCGCTGCTTTGTATTTTAATTTAGTCAGCCTGATTGTGATCAGTCCGCGGTATAAGGTCCTATATGTTTGTTGTTCATAGTCTCTGCATTTTTATTTTTAAAATCACAACCTTGCTTATCTGTTCAGGAATTGTAAATCTACTACTTTGAAAAAAAAAAATGACAGTCCCAAAGCTAGTTTGTGTCTCTGATGTTAAAATATGTTCCATTCATGAGATACAAGCTCACTTCACTTAGTGTATGTGTGCGTTTATTTAGCTTTATATCTAGTTTTCAGTTTTTAATATTCACAAAATGGGGAAGTTCCATTTCCCATGAGCAAATGCAACTCCTAGACTAAATTGCCTCACTGGCTTTATGTTCTTCTCAAGCTTCTCTAATAATTGAAAAAACAAAGAAGATAGTTACCTTAGATTGCTCATTACAAACCACATTAAAGCAGTGGTCTCAGGCAGTCGGTGTGATCTTCATAAACTCAGATGCTTACTGGTTTGTTTATTTATTTTCTGCTGATGTTTTGTACCAGAAGTCTAGAAGAGTTTTTTTACTTTAAAGAATTGCTAACTGGATACTCAACAAATATCTTCAATTTGAACATCTGTCTCAGAAGAAACACATTTATTGTAGGGTCAGTCTAATAATATTGGTGTTAATTATTCTGTTTCTTTTTTCAAACAGGACTGATTGTATAGAAAAAAAAGACAGCCCTGAAGTGTACTTTTGTTGCTGTGAAGGCAATATGTGTAATGAAAAGTTCTCTTATTTTCCGGAGATGGAAGTCACACAGCGTAAGTAAAAAATACATGCTTGTTTTACTACTACTTTCTTATAGTCTATTTTCCCCCAATTCTGACTCTATGCTTACTATGTATGATAGAATTATAGACCAAATTTCCTCTTCCCTCTTCCACAGCCACTTCAAATCCTGTTACACCGAAGCCACCCTATTACAACATCTTGCTGTATTCCTTGGTACCACTTATGTTAATTGCAGGGATTGTCATTTGTGCATTTTGGGTGTATAGACATCACAAGATGGCCTACCCTCCAGTACTTGTTCCTACTCAAGTAAGTTATTGTCCTATATTCTCTGTTGTGCATTTTATATTTTAAAGAAGTGTTAACTGAGGTATATATAACACAGTAACATGTTAGCCAGTTATTTCCTTTTGAGTTCATTTTGGAGTGTTTATTGTTGTGGTAACTATAGCTAATTGCAGACTTCATAATTTTGTATGTCATAAACTTCTCAAACACTGAGTTAGAGAAGGGTATTGCCATCCCTAGTCTCTGAAGTCACACTGTTTCTCCAGTGATTTAAGTATGGAATGGTCTCTGCTGGCATCTTGAAGTAATTAATGATGAAGAAGTAGTCTCGGAACCTCCTTTGTCTTTTCCTTACTATTCTCTATTCATATTTGATGCCTTTTTAAATACCCTTTGCCAAAACACCCTTTGACTGTTAGAACTGATCCAGAAAGTTAGCCTAGAAAGTGTGGAAATGGAAGGCTGTATATAGGATATATATATTTGTAAAGGTCTTCTAGGTAAGAGGTGCAGAGAAATATTTCTCACAATGTATTACTGGTAATTCAGGTGTGTTGATTTGTTTACAGCATAGCAAATGTGTATTGAACACTAAAAACTTTAAAAAATTTCTTTGATTTTTCACTCACTTCAGAAATATTTATGAAAACAGCTATACTAGGTAATCAGATTAAATTCCCTGAATTTTCTTTATTATCTATTGTTTAGAGTGCTGTCATTGGTCTAGTGCTACATAGAACTATTCTTGGAAGTAGCTAATATTCTACATGCTCAAGAAAGCTGGTAACTTTTGTTTATACTTCCTTGAGCCATCTTTAAATTCTAATTTTTACTGTATTTCTTTAAACTCTTTAGAATACCTTGAGCCTTCTGGGTTTCTTGCTTTAACTGTTTTTCTGATGTTAGTAGGCTAAATGGCAAAACTTGATAAAAGAAAATAGTAAAATCTGATATTTTAATGATAGAACAATTCTTCTTATCATTAAATCTTATCAGATGCTTGCTGGTTTGTTTATTTATTTTTCTGCTGATGTTTCTCACCAGAGGTCTGGAAGAGTTTTTTTTTTACTTTATAAAGTATTGATAACTGGATACTCACATTATAACTGGATACAAACATTATTTACATAACACACCCAGCAATCTGTTGAATTAGCTCATTGCCTTCTATAATCTTAGAAAGATGTATGTGGAAAATAAACCCAGTGACAAATAACATCTGTCAGTGTCACTTTAAATTTTTTAATTTAAAATTTATTTTTTTAGTATCTAAATTTGGAAGAGAAAGTACTCAGTGCTCTAATAATTCTCTGAAATTATTCTACATTCATAAATGTGATAGAAATAGCCTAAAAATACATTTAAGTAAAATTTGTGTGTAATTTAGTAGAATTTTTGCTAAAGGAAGTTTTGAACAGTAATACAATGTTATCGATAGAACATTGAGGTATATCCAATGCTGGTATGAGAGAGTAGTTAAGATGTTTTTAAGTATGTGTTTGTGCATGTGTGTTTGTGTGTGTGTTATATTAGCCCATACATTAGATGATTCTCATAGGAAGTACTAATTAATTAAAGGGTTTAACACTTTTTCTTTTTTTAAAGAAGAAATGACTGTTACTATTTATAAATAATAACCCAAGATAAGTATTCTCCTCTGGGTTTTAGATGTTTGTTGCTGTTGATACTCTCGAATGTGTTTAAGAATGCTGAATCGGGTGGTGGTGGCGCATGTCTTTAATCCCAGCACTCGGGAGGCAGAGGCAGGCAGATCTCTGTGAGTTCGAGGCCAGCCTGGTCTACAAGAGCTAGTTCCAAGAAAGGCTCCAAAGCTACAGAGAAATCCTGTCTCAAAAAAAAAAAAAAAAAACCCTGAAAAATAAGGAATCAGTTTTGTGGTTGAGCAACTTGGCTTAGACAAGTTTTTATAAAAAAAATACAACACAGAACTAATTTTAAACTATCGTTGGATTTTAAGTTGTGTGCAAAATGGCATTGTCTTTTATGTGGAATCTCACTCTGGTCACCTCCGAGTTTCTCTGAAACGGTATAGCTGTATACTTTAAGTTTATTTTTGGTGAGAGGTTTATGCTAATTTTGTAATCATTTTTCAAAAGGCTCTTTTTAAATTTCAAAATAATTGATGATAATTACATCAGGCATTTGCTGAACGTTTAAATGCTTGTTCTAGGGTGCTCATATGAATAATAATGCACAAACACACCAGTATATGTGTGTATATATATATGGCTTCTTTTGGTGACTTCTCAATTGTGATGCTGGTATGTAAGGATAATCCTTGGGATTTGTTAAGACATTCACATTCCTGGACCATACTCCTGAACGTTTAGGATAAATTGTATTTGATAAGCACTGACTTTAATTTTATCTCACAGGACTTAGCATGTAGTATTAGATTATAGATAAACTGACATATAAAAGCTCACAATTGTCAGAGCTGGAATCTAAACCACGATGTTCTTCAAGTTTTGTTTGCTCCATTTACTTTTCTGTTTTGCTCCTTTCTTCAGAAAGCAGATACTTCTGAATACTATTTAGGGAATTTAGTAATATTAGTGGCATCTCTATATTGTGTTATTGTCTGATTTACCCTTCTGCTTTAGGTATTGAGTAGCATGTGTGCCTAGTCAGGTGAGCACTTACCATCATTTGTTAGCTTCTTATGAAGATGAAAGAACATACATGACAGCTGTACAGAAAACACATATTCATGTGTTTTCCTTTAGATGTTGTTTGAAAATGAAGAAGACATTTTTGAACATGTAATTGAGTCATAGGCAGAAATTCCTGGCTAGTGGTTGATTCTACCAGTGTGCGCTCATTGTTTAAGATGTTTTGAAGCAGAAATGAGTAGGTAGGTGAGATATACTGCACATTTAACGTCTTGAAGACATGTCTGCAAGTGCCTACCTTCCCAGTTGAAAGACCTATTAGGAAATGATCTTGTAATCTTGCCAAGGGTACCTGGAACATTTTCTTTGCACCTTGTTTAAGTGCTTTAGGAAAATTACATAGTATTTTTTAGTACTTAGAGAACCTTTCAAATCTTTGGCTAAAGGCCTGTTTATGAATAACCTGGTATCTTGGAAGGAATTGGCCTTGTCAAGATCAGTAAGTGGGTTCTGTCAGTAAGTAATGGGAGTCTTGATAAAGACACCATTTATTTAGAGTATTTTTCATCTTTATTATAAGTATTATTTTAAGTCATATAGGACATACTTTAAAATCTGGTTCTTTTTTATTTTTGTTTTTTTTTCAAGATAGGATTTCTCTGTGTAGCTTTGGAGCCTGTCCTCAACTCGCTCTGTAGACCAAGCTGACCTCAAACTCACAAAGATCCACCTGCCTCTGCCTCCCAAGTGCTGGGATTAAAGACATGCACCACTACCTCCTGGCAAAATATGGTTCTTTTTAATTATGATTCTTTATAATGAACAAAAACATTTATTCTAAAATAATTTAACATGATTAAGGATTCAAAAAGGCAGATCTGTTTTTATTTTAATAATTGAAGTTGTGGATGTTTCTTTATAAGTCATAGCTACAGTGTTTCTAAGTTTCATAGTATCACTGATATCACAGTCATCTGGGATGAAAGTATTGGGGAAACTACTGTTTTTAGTCCTGCCATTTCCCAGGCCCCATTCACCACCTTTTATTCTGATGGTGTTGTATTCAGAATGTTACTGCCCCAGAGGCTGATGTCTCTACAATCTTACAGATGTTCTACTTGTTTTCATGATCTCCTTTTCCTCTGCTATTGCTAGAGCAATATTTTACATGTTGGATTATGTTGCTTCTGCAATTAAAATACTCAAGAACTGTTACTGCTTTGCACCCGATGATGTGTGGTCCACTGTATACCATCTTACACTTCTTTCTCCATAGTATATCATAGTATATGAAACCATCCAGCATATGCATCTAGAGTTGTATTTATTTGCTGCTTGAGATGATTGAGAAGATACCACTCTATTTTCTCTTCTCTGTGATTCAGATAAATAATCCCAGGAGAGGAAAGCTTATAGTATTCTGTATACATCCTATATCATAGTTTATTATTCTACTAGTTTGTAAGCTCTTGAAAACAGAGTATGTAACAACTGTGTTTCCAGTGTTTGTGAGGACTGATCATCCTGTAAGCACTGAATGCTAAATTGAGTTTGTTTTGTGTAGAGACATATTGAGACAATAACATTATTCCAGGGAATTCCTTTAATAAACACTCAGATACTTTTAGGGCTTTGCCTTGATATAAATCTTGAGGCTGTAGTTTTGGAAGATGTACAATAAGCCTTAATAAGACAGTCATGATCAGACTCAAGAAGAGCTTCTCACTTTTTATTATATAGGTCACGTTTCTCTTGCTTATGCTGAAACTCTTTCCACACATAGGAAGCTCGCACACTGAGTAAACTGAATGCAAACTGGTTTTTCTGGTGATAGTGAATCATGGATATGAGACACTTGGTGTACTTCTATTAAGCCTTATTGTGGCAGAGTTAATGTGGTTTCAGTAAACTGTATGTGAACTTAAGTTTTCTATTGAAGATCCATATTCATGCTGATAAAACCTACCACTTGATCAAGTGAATATTAGAGTCCAGAGATGACTTACCTTAAATGAGGTATGAGGTTAGCTTTTTACTCATTTTAAAAGGTTATATAACTTAAACTTTAGTATTGCATTATTGTTCTTTTTAAAGTGACATCAGCTTCTTTTGTTCATATTATCATGACATTTTGTCTAGTTGTTGGTTTGAGGTGGAGTAAGGGCATTCAGATGTTGGGGATCCCCACGTTGAGCATGCAAAGTAATCCCATTGACCTTAATTATTAAAGTAATAATAGGTTGTCATTTCATGCTGTGCCAAATTACTATCCACTGAGAAACCAAGACATCTGTGAAAATGCCTTATAGGGTTTTCCTCTTGATCATGAGCCTATATATGACTCCATTGAAAAGTAGTGAGAAACCAAATTATGGGATAATATATTCAAGTCAATTTAGGAAAGTGTTCTCCTTTCTTTCTTGGTAAAGATGTAGGGGAAACTTACTAAGTTTTATTGATAATGTTTAGCATGCTTATCCTTAGCATAGGATAAGTCTAATATTTATAGAAGCATACTTTCTAAAATACATTTTGTTAAAATATAATTACATCATCACTTTTCCCCTTCTCCCCCTTCCTGCAGTCCAGTTTCCCTCCCTCCAGTTTTTTCCATATCTCCCCCTCACTCTCTCTCATTAATAGTTTCCTTAAACTTTTTTTTGTTACATACATGTATGCATAAATGTAAAGATACAACCTGCTGAGTCTAATTTTGTTGTTTGTGTAAATGATTTCAGGGCTGATCCCTTTACATTGGATAACCAGTTAGGGGATTTAGCCTTGGGAAAGGCTAATTTTTCCTTCTTTCTGCACCTATTAATTGCTTGTGCTTCTTTATCTAGGGGTGGAATCCTGTGAGAGTTCCCTTTCTTAGTAGCCACTTCCTAGTCCTGACTCTTAAAATTTTTCTACCCCATCTTCCGTACTGTTCCCTGAGCCATAGATACAGGAACTGTGATGTAGATGTATGTATTGGGGCTGGGCTCCCACAGTCTGTTGATTCTGCATTGTGTCCATTTGGGTGTTTTGTGATGGCCTCCATTTGCTGTAAAAACAAAGCTTCTTTGATGGCAGTTGGTAGCTTTGCCTATCTGTGCGTGTAAGGATGCAATTTAGAATATAGTAAGGAATTATGCTGATCTAACAAAATAGTGTTAATAGATTCTTTTCTAAGGTCCATGGCCTCATTAGCCTTGGGAATCTACATATATCTTCAGGCATTATTTCCCTCCTTTGAGGGGCCATAATTCCAATCAGACAGCTGTTGGTCACCACTGACATGTGAGTGCCACTTCCTACATCTTTATGGACATCTCATCATGCTGGTCATTGTGGTTCATAGGTGTCACAGCTTCCCCCCCTTGGTGACTTGTATAGGAGTTTTCTGGTACCATGGAAGCTGGACCACATGAAGGAGGTTTTTAGGTCTGATCCAGTTTGAATTAGCGTTGTGTGGTAAAATTTTTCCTGGGAAGATGCAATACACTTGTCTACACACTCCAAATAGGATTACTATAACAGACCAAAGTCATGGATATCACCAAAGTCCAGCCTGACGAACCATGAGTTTTATTGGTGTTACTTACTATATGGGTGACATGTTATATAACAGGAGCAAAAATGACGCAATGATAGCTGAATCACCAAAGCCCACCCCAGTATGGGTGACAGCTCACAAAAGTTGAGAACCTGGAGTGTACCACACAGCCTGCAGGCAGTTGGAGAGTGTCCTTTCCTGGTGGCTCAGTTCTAAATCTCTTCCAGGCAGCTTCATTGATTTCTGCTTCCTCTACAAAGCTGGTTAAGGCTTGGCTTGTTAGGTCTGCAAGGGATTCTCAGCTTTTATTGTGTATTCTGGCAAAGGGGCCTAGTGAATCTGGTCAGTTTTAGGGACTTCCTGAAACTGTTATGAGTTGTTTATCTTCCTGTTTAAGGAGTTTCCTTTCAGGATGGCGTGTTTCAATTACCGAGGAAGCTGTTAAACACAACTAGGTTGATTGATTAGTGGCTTATAGAGTGATTAGAGTTTATTAAAACCTGATTTTTTTTCCATTTTTTTCTCTTCTGCTTAAAACAGGACTATGTTTGTTGTATGGACACAAATTATTTAGAAAGAGTTCTGTCAAAAAGGAAAAGTCATCTGCACTTCTTTTATCACTTTCTGAAAATTATTTTAAGATTGGTGTGCATCCTTGATACCTTTCTCTAGCTCAATCTGTTGCATTTTCTTTTTCTTTTTTTTTTGTTTTTTTTCAAGACAGGGTTTCTCTGTAGCTTTGGAGCCTGTCCTGGAACTAGCTCTTGTAGACCAGGCTGGCCTCGAACTCACAGAGATCCGCCTGCTTCTGCCTCCCAAGTGCTGGGATTAAAGGCGTGTGCCACCACTGCCTGGCAAGTGATGTATTTTTAAGTGAAACTTAGTAGAGTGTTATTGTATGCTTAGGAAATACTATAGTATAATGTGTGTTCATACAAATTGTGTACATTTAAGGTATACAGTGAGATATTCTTCAGTTTAGTAAAGTTTGTGTGAGATTTCTGATAGGAGAATCTACATTTCATAAGTATTCCAACCATATTGTTTTCATATGCTTAAATGCCATTTTAGACCTATACATCTTTGTATATGTGTATTCTTAAGAATGGTGCAAAGCTTCTATAGATATTTTTTCTATGTGTCCCACTGTGGTATATAATTGTTTTTGTATCAGCAATCAAAATGAACTTCATTTAAAGTGTACTTCTAAGCAAAATTTGAGACATTACTGATATACAGCTTGAAAAAATTACCCTCACCAAGCACACAGATTCTTTTCTAGTTAAAATTTCTATGTAGTCAGGTGGAGATTTTCTAAACTGTAGTGTCTTAGTTCTTTTTCTTTTTTTTTTTTTAAAAAATACATTATAGATTTAATTTATTAAACTTTTGTTGAGAATTTTTGCATTCAAGTTAGTGAAAGGAAGGTCTGTTTTTCTTTGCCTGCTGTTGCTTTTATCAGTGTACTACAATTTCAAAATTGTATTGAAATTAATTGTTTAAAATTAATTTTGACTTGGAAATGAATGAGGAAGCACTGGATCTTTTTTTTTTGTATCTGGAGGAGATTGTGTATAAAATTTGTATTGGTATAAAAACTCAAATTCTATTTATCTGCCATCTTTTAGTTGAAATTTCCTTTCTCATGGAAAAATATTTTTGATTCATTGTCTTGGGTGTTTGATGTCTCAGGAGTTCTGTTTGTAGTTTGTTTTATCTTTTTCCCTAGTGGTAAGAAAATGAAGCAGTTAGCGCTAGTCATCAATACAAGTACCCTATACAGAAATATTACATAAGTTACTCAGATAGTTGATTGTAACTAGAATTCCTGATTTACCATAATTTAGACATTACTGATATACAGCTTGAAAAAATTACCCTCACCAAGCACACAGATTTTTTTCTAGTTACAATTTCTATATAGTCAGATGGAGATTTTCTAAAATTTCTGTATCCAAAAGCAAAAAGGGATAGAGGAAGACAAAAACCATGGAGATAAACCTAGTTAGAGTAAAGTTATATATTACACTTATTTGTTAATGCCAGTTCTTTGAGTGCTTTGGCAACACACACACACTGTTGCAGGTGCCCACCCATCATTCAGTTCTTAGTATCTGGGATGCAGTTTTCCATTTGTCAGACTAGAATTGGGCTCATGAGTGTAGACCAGAATACATGCTTTGTCTTTTATCTGGAGAACAGGAAGTAGCCAGGAGGAGGCAAAACTTTTCCCGCACCCTCCTTGTTACTTGAACTCTAGCCTAGATGTCTTACTTTATTCCTTGCTACATCTAGAACCCTTTTCTATTAATTTGAAATAGTAGAAGTAGAAGAGTTCCTTTGTTAATAAAATAAATACTATTGGCTGCTGTTCTGTTTTTGGTGAACCTTTCTCTTGGTGCTTGTGTACCTGCTCTGAGCCCTGCACTAAGCATGCTACCTAGTACAGGTGCAGGAGGGTCCCTGCTTGCCCTCTTGTGGCTCACAATTACATGAAGGTAAGATGAAATTTGGCTATTTATTTAACTTTGTCACTTGGAAATGAAGGTAAAGAAATTATGAAAGGAGTATCCAGTGGAAGAAAGATTTGATTAACATTCAGTAGTGCTGAGAGAACTGTGTTTGAGGTGTTGGCCAGTATTAAAATGCTCAGTAACTGTCTGCTGTCATTATCCTCTCTGTTGCAGCTTCAACTCAGAAGGAATAATTTTCAGTGAAACTCTTACTGATATAATACTCTGAAGTACCTGTTTCAGAAAGTTCATTTTATTGATGGAAAAATATCAGGGTACTCACAGGTGAAATGACACTTACAATCCCGTCCTGAGTGACAGTGCCTGGGCTTTTATCTAGGAATTATTATCCATTGAACGGCTTATTTCAATAATTAGATGGAGTCCGTCGAAAACTAAGGAAAACTGGTTAGAGTTCACTGCTTCATATTGAATATAGGTTATCTGTGCCTACATAGTCTGGTAGTTAAATATTTTTTCACACCAATTTTCATTCTTTCATCTTCATTTAGAGGTTATAAATGTTAAAATAATAAAAGTAGGGTTTCTTTATAGCTAGTCATAACCCTCATGCTTTTGAACAGCAGCTGAGAGGAGAATGGGCTTTCTCTCCATCTCTTAGGATTCTGTACCCCAGTGCTGGCTGCCCTGTGCTGCTAAGGGCCTCGGGTGTCTGTCCAGAGTTCTTATTATCTACATTGCTTCCCGTTTGCTTCCAGGAAATGTACGATGAGAGAAGCTATAAGGAATCTTGGGATCCAATTAATAGAGCCAAGGCTGAGCATTCAGCAGTATCAGATTTATTCATTTATTAATCTCTATGCCTGCCTTTTTCTAGCTCAGAAACGTTACTGTTTTACTTCACGGATTTTATTTCTGTTCTTGCTTGTTGATAGTCTAAAGAATGAATTGTGACATTTCTAAGGATATATGATAATTAGATGGATGACTAAGAGGAGACACATTGGGAGTTTGTCAGTTTTCACATAGTATGGACACTTGATAGTCATAAGAAGAGGTTGTTGAGTGTGGTGTCAAAAATGGAAACTACTTATCTATCTAACCAGATACACTTAAAACTGTATATGTGTGTGTGTGTGTGTGGTTAACAGTAAAGTTGTAGTACATGTTATATGTGTATTTATGAATAGTATATCAAAGTCTCTATTTCTGGCGTGATTTCTTTGAATTTTAGGTGTGCATAGTTAACTGCCTTCCACGTAGCTCCATTTGGATATCTCTTACATTACCCATTCAAGGATAATGATTGTCTTTTCCAAACCCGGTTTTCAGTAAATGCAGCACTTGTCCATGTGGTTGTGTTATCTAAAATCTAGGATGTGTCCCAATGTTTTTCATTCCCAATCGTCCCCTCTACTGCTTCATTTTTTTCAGGGTGCTCTCCTCAGGGAAAACTAGTCAGACGTCTTAAAGGTGCTCAAGCTCGTGACTTCCTTCCTACTGATTTTAGTGCTTAGTTATGCATTTGTTAGTGCAAATCATCCATTAGTCCGTCTGCTGTGAAGTTCATGAGAGCCTGAGTAGTTAGTACTTGACACAAACAGTGCATTTAGGAAACTTGTTTGAATGAGTGAATAAATGAATGGGTGAATGAAGTCCTATATTCTTTTCTGATGTTTGACAGTAATTTCATTCCTTTTTGATAAGCAGCAAGTCTATTTCTAATCTGGAAACCTGATTACTTGGCATTAACGCGCTGATTTGATTTTTAGTTACTTACAGTTACAGTGCAGAGTACTCAAAGCCACCTTTCCATTTTGTGAATCCAGACTGTTTTGTTTGGTGAGCTTTTATCTGTTTGTATAATCAGTGCTCTCTTTTGCATGTTTTGACCGCATATACTGTAACAATTTTTCCTTCGAAGACGCTTGTTGTTGTTGCTTCTCGTTTACCTTGTGTCTTTTGTTTGTTCTAATGTTCATTTATGGAGAAGTATATCCAAAGAGATATACTTAAAATCTGTTTATGTCTTTTAGTTAATTTAATTTTTTTGGGTTTTTGTCTTGCCCATTCTTATCACGTTAAAGCTTGTTTTTATCTTCATTATTTTTTGATTTGTATATTTATAGCTTATTTTGATGTTCATTAGAAAGTTTACTGAGTAGGCATACTTTTTAAGATAAAAGTAACATCTACTTGCACTGATGTCTTTATCTCTGAAAGTTCTTGTGTTTAAACAAGATCTCAGTGATTCTTGTGTCTTCACATCCCCTGTAAGAGAGGAACCATATTCTGGAGTGCTTAGGTTCACTCATGGTATGGTAGGATTAAGCTAGCTTTTTGATGGATCATGAATAGTCCTGGATGATTATTACAGGATGAAAATCCAGCAAACAACTGGTATAGATAATGGATTGTCGTTTCTTTTTGTTAGTGGCACTGTTCTCTGTAGAAATAGTGGCATGTGGGGAATGTGGTCATCTGTTTGGAGTTTTCCAGCTCCCTCGCAGTGGCTAATGTGCATTTTACTTAATTTAAAATTCAAGCAGTTATCTCTTTAGGGGCGCCTTGTTCTCTATTATTGTCCGACTCTCCTCAGGCTGTGAGAAGTGTCTGGATACTCATTTCCAGGGCACTGCTGCTTACTCAGTTGCTACATACCTTCTAAATTTAAAGATACTGTAATACTAAAATTGTACTTTAACTGCTAACAAATGCTCAATTCAAAGTATTTTCATTGCTACAGCTGGGCAGGGAGGTTTACAGCAGACCTAGTTTGTCACCAGGTTTTGTTGGTTTCTGGCCATTGTTTTTCCTCGTATGTTTTCTTCCTAGTTTGTGTTTCATGAGCATACACATAGCCACCAAAAGCATTATTTTGTGTTTCGTCATATGAGTTTATTGCCTTCCAGAGAGGTGAGTTATGGTCACTCACTGGAAGTAGGAAATTTCAGAGGTTCTTATGTAAGCTGTAAAAAAAACCAAACCAAAACAAATAACAAAAAAAAAAACTAGAGCTGAGAGACATTACAACTCCCAAAGGGTTTACAAGCATGAAAATGTAAGTTTGATTCTTTAGAATCCATATAAAAGAAAAGAGAGAGAGAAAAGAAAAGAGGGGTGGGTGAAGACAGGCAGATTGGGGGTGATGGTTCATGCTTGTAATCCCAGCGCTGGAGCAATTGAGGCAACTGGGTTCTGGGGCTTGCTGGCCAGCCAGCCATCTTGAGGAGCTCCAGGCCAGTGGGAAATGGCACTTAAGAATGACTGCCCAGGTTGTCCATAACCTCCATGCACACACTCCTGAAAGCTGGTCTGAGAGAATTGGACTCCTTGGGGCTCTTTGGTGGTGTTTGTGAAAGGCAACACTGCCCTCTGCTGTTCAGAAGACAGTTTCAGCTCCTGTCCACCCCAGTTCAACTGCCTGTTTACGCCTGCATTTAGACTTTAAAACCTTTCAAGTAATAAGTAATGCTTAAAATTTATTTTACTTACTGACTTGAAGCCCATTGGGTCAGGTAATTTGAAGTTATTTTAACATAAAAATTTATTTATTACCACCCTGATAGGTGATATTCAAGGATTTTTCCTTTATAATTTTTTATAATAATACTTTCCTCTGGTTAAAAGGAAAGTGCTCTTAATCCTTACCGTAAAAATATGATTCATTGAATCACTGTCAACTTTTAAAAAACTAATTCATTCTTTCTTTCACCTTTGTAACTGATGTGTCATTTTTCATTTCATTCTAAATATGAATCGTAATTTCTTTTGCCTGTGTTTTTTCTTCACAAGCACGCCTTTCATATAATGATAGAGGTAAGATGCATTGATGTTTGCTTATGGTTGTGAAAGCTTTTGTGGATGCCCACAGAACATTTGTCCTTAGAGTTTTGTTGTTATTATTGCTGTACTTTGTATCCTTTATAGTTTATTTACATTTTTGTCATAAAAATCCCCCCTTTCGTATACAAATATGATTCACTTGGCATAGTCAAAGGTTTTGAAGAATTGTTGGCAGTATTTGTACTTATCTAAGGTAGAATGTAGAAAGAGCTATTTCAGCAAAATAGAAGATAAAACCTAAGGAGGACATTAGACCTAGAAACCCAGTATTTGTAATTTTTTAAATAGTATTTCATATATTTAAATGTCAGTGTTCACTCATTTAAATAAGAGATGATTTTTTAGTCTAGCTCATTACCTTTTAACTTAACATCTGTATTTTCCAATGGCATCTCTAGCAAATGAATTAGCTGCAGAAATAGCAGCACCTTTGATAAATCGCTACCTGGAAGGCTGTTTGGATTACAATATATACTTAATTGAGAAATAAGCAAAATTGATCACAGATGGCTTTGCTGCTCCTCTTGAATAGTGTCTCAGCATTGGGTACAGTTATGTCACTGGGTAAGGTGCTCCGGGCAGTGGGGTTTTACCAGTAGCTTCATTTTCAACATATCTTTTGATGTCTTAAGAAGGACTACATAGTCAGAGCCACTTCTGATGTTTTATGCATTTGAATGGTTGTTGAAGGAGCACTGGGAACTCAAGGGAGAGTCTCAGAAATTCTGTACTCCTTAGAGTTGCTGCCCTCCGAGTGTTTCTATGCAGCAAGGCAAAGCCATGCTTTTCGGATGCCATCATTGATGACTTGTTAAGTTTCCATTTGTCTCCTCAAGGATTCATACATTTAATGATACAGTCCTCATCCATAGAAACAAATACTGAGTTTTTCTGATCAAACAGCTATAATGATGCTAATAAACTGAGAATCATTTCTAATATATTATGCAATAAATGAAACAGAGTTTAGGGGTGATTTAAAACCTCATTCTAGTAACTTCTTAAGAAAGAAAAAAGGTATTATGTACTATGTAGTTATTTTATTATGAAGTTGCTTATTAGCCCAATCTTGAAGTATTTGAGAATATTAAAGTATACTTACAACTACATATCAAAAGGTTTTGATGTTGATAAGATTAAACCTTTGAAGATAATTTTCTTCCCTTTTGAAAATTGGCCAGTGTTTGTTCAATTTTTCATATTGTTGGGAAACTTTGATAGTTGTATGTTTTGTAGCAATTAATAGTAGAACTTTGAGTAAAATTGTAATATTAAAGCTTGATTCAAGATTTCTCTATGAAATAAAAGTACATTAAAAAATTTACTAAGGAAAGCCTTGTAAGCCTGTAGGAATTTTGAAGTTTATTTTACATCTGGAAAACATTTAACATACTTTGAGCTACTGTTATATTATTGAGATGTTAAAGAAATCATCTCAATTCTGTGTCATTAACTGGACTCATGTCTATGGTTGGTGCCCCTTTAAACACAAAACAAATATGTGTTAGTGATTTCTAGAGACACTATTAGTCAGTGTATAAAAGGGCTGTCAGATGAGAGTGTTACAGTTGTGTTACCCTCTTTTTTCTTTTTTCAGTTATTACCTGACGGTTTTAGTCACACTGCTTTGAAAAACTGATCCTTGTCGTTTCTATTTAGTTATTTCTGTATAAACTTGTACACTTAAACTCTTGTTTTTTTGCCTTTGAAAGAGCAGCATTCACCTTTCCTCTCCAGTTGCCTCAGTCAGCCTTTTCCTGTCAGTAGAATCTTAAAAAAAAGGCAGAAGACAGTTAAGGGCTGGTAAGGGAGGACATGATCCTCATAGCAACTTTCCAGAGGAGACAAAGGCTCCCCTCCCTGAGACTCGTAGTGAGCCTGGCCTTCATGTAGGCTTTGGAGACAACCTCTTTGGTCCATCACTCTGCTAAAGAGAGGCACTTTGATTTTATTAACCTTTGATATTTTTAGGTAGAAACAGCAATGTTGGTAGGCATTCAAAAACAGACATGACTTGAGAACCAGTCACAGAAAGTCTTCTGTCTTACTTTTTAAAATGGGAGTTTTCAAGCCTTTAAAAAAGGATTATCTAGAAGCTGCGGTCGTTTTCCATGTAGTACTTTGTATTGTTTCTCTGCTTGGGTCATTGTAATGCTTGATAGAAATGTTTTAGACTCACAAACAGACTGATGGCTGAAGGATGGATGGCTACAGGGAGTACTAACAGTCTTGAACATTATGGACATTTGTAAAAAGGGAGAAGAAAGTTAGGGTGAGATGCAGTGATCTAGGATACAATGCCATTCTCAAGTATCTGAGGCACCACCAGGAGTATTAGTTCCTTTGAAATATTTCTGTTGCTTTGTCCGTTATTTTCCAGAGGCTTCTTACATCTTGCTTTAGGTGTAGAGAGTAAATTGAATACTTTCAGCAAAGGGTTGCCATTCTATTGGTGTAGGGAGTTTTCCTTGCAGTCCTCCTTTTTATGTATTATACTGGCCTTGTTTTTAAAATCCATCATAATATCACTCTTGTCCTTGATTCACCATTACAAGTTTCCAACTATGACTACCACATTCCTAGATTTTTATTTGTTCTTTGTTTTATATTTCTCTTCAATTATCATGATTTTTATTTCTAGTCAGTTTTGGGAAACAGTTAAAGGGATGAACTATGAGTGTTGTGAAAAATCAGAATGAACAAAATGTTTGTCTATAGAAATACTTCTTTTAAGTGCTTTTGTTTTTTATATACTTGTTTAAGTGACTGGGAAACAAAATCAATAAAAAGAAAGTTAATATTAAACAGCCACTGGAAAAAGTAGTAGATTTTGAGATTTTTCTTTGAGAAATGGTTATACTTTGCTGTTTTGAATCTTTTCAAATACGAATCCTTTAAGAGAGTGTGAGCTGAACAAAGCCAATGGTGTACTACTGAGAGTGTTCTGAAGATCACAGAAAGCCTTGGGAACAGTGGTTAGACTGGGTTTCCAGTTTTTTCACCTGCTGTTCCTAAGTAGCAACAGTGGTAATGTTGTTAGACATTGCCTGCTTATTGGTTCCCGCTAACACCCAGAAGTCCAGTTCTTGCAGGCTGAAAGCTAAGGTCACGCTGACGTTCAGTCACTTATGTGTGTTCATAGTTTCTGTCAGTACCTTTTTAAGTCTGCTTACTTTTTTTTCCTCATTTCACAATCGATGTCTCATGTTCTGCTTATATACAGCATTATTGTTATTTACCTGTAGGACCCAGGACCACCCCCGCCTTCCCCATTACTGGGTTTGAAGCCATTGCAGCTGTTAGAAGTGAAAGCAAGGGGAAGATTTGGTTGTGTCTGGAAAGCCCAGTTGCTTAATGAATATGTGGCTGTCAAAATATTTCCAATACAGGTATGTTTATTAAAGTTCTCTATCTACCTATGTGTTTTTAAAGCTGTAACTATTTAGAATGTTATAGCTCATAAACAGCCTGAAAACACAAGCTATATATTCTAAAGTGATTGTGTTAGTAGTGAAAGCAGTCTAGCTTTTCTGTGCTGCACTAACATCTGAGAAAGGGAATGATCACAATAAATGAACATATAGTCAACCTCTTTTATTAATAAACACTAAAGACTAGTATTCTAGTCACAAAAATAACCTAATATACCCTTGACAAGAAAGAACAACAGATTGTGTGATTTGTTTTAGAATGGCTGTTTGAACTACATGATCAGACTTGGAGTCCTTTTCATTGGTACTTGTAGTGTTCATATATAATTATTTCAGTTTTTGTTGGTAATTTTTCAGAGGCAGTGAATCACATTTCCAAAGTATTTCTTTTTCCTTGAAATGCAGCTGAATTTCTTATGAATGCCTGGCCTAAGGCAGTCTGTACTGCTGCTGCTTCGCTGCATTGCTGGCTGATTTTAGGGCTTCCGTCTTCCCTTCTCTGGCAGTACACTCCCGGAGCTGATGGCCCCTTGGTATTCAAGTCTTGGCTACACGTCCTCAACCTTCATCACCACAAAGCTACTACAGAAACAGTTTCCTTAACTACCTAGGTTTTCGCCTCTCACCTCCTCTAAAGCCTGTCCCACAGAGTCTTTCTCTAGCTTGGCAGCAGTATAGCTCTTTCAAAAAGAGAAGCATTTTGTTGTGCCAAGATTTGTAGTAAGCTCTGGGAATCACTTAATGTGTGAGGAATCATAACAGTTAGAAAATAATGCAGATATTAAGAGTAGAAATAACAGTAGCAGCTATTTTATCACATAGTAATATTTTATCACATAGCTTTTATGCACAAAGTAATGATTTACATATTATATGTTCATATATTATGTTTATATACATGCGTATATATACTTTAGCAACCAAGAGCACAATCATTCTTTTACTTCACTCGAAAAATAATTGATTTTATAAAAGTCAGAGGAAAAGCCAGAATTTCATCTTGGATCCAGAGATTTCCTTACCATTACATTATAGCGTAACTCACTTTCATTGACCTTTCATAGTGAAGAGAAACTAATCTTTTGTCAGTATACGAAAGACATAGATAACCTGCAGGGATGAGTAATTGATAGTCTTTAAAAAAAATAGGTATTGTTAGCTTGGTATGGGAGTGAGAGAGGGGCAGACTGAAGAGAGACTTTACCTAATTAAGGTGGTCATTCTACCTAAATTTACCTTCCAGGGAGATGACTGTGAATAGTAGCATAAATAGTTGCCCACCATATAGTGCTTGCAGAACTTGTAAGCAGAATGTGTTGCTGTGTAGCATATAAAAACACAGTAGTTTTTGATGAATGTCTGTGTATGTAAACATAGCAACTCAGAAAAGTAGATTTTGAGGGAATGGGGTAGGATTCCGTAAATAACGAGAATTTATTATGGATTATCGTTATTACCTGATACAGATTTCTTTTATAAAAAACAATGAAAGGCCACTTGTATTTAGCTCATCTTATTGTTGTATCACTTGTACTTAGTTTATTTTGTCACTGCTTCAGAACTTACTCCATATAGCTCAGTGTGATTTATTTTCTTGTATTTTTTGTGTTCTTACCATGATTTTTTTTTCTTTTTTCTTTTCTTAACTGTAGGACAAACAGTCCTGGCAGAATGAATATGAAGTCTATAGTTTACCTGGAATGAAGCATGAGAACATACTACAGTTCATTGGTGCAGAAAAACGAGGCACCAGCGTTGATGTGGACCTGTGGCTAATCACAGCATTTCATGAAAAGGTAAAACAGCTTAATACTTAAGTTTTGTTAAGCTGGACTTGGCCTACCTAAAGTTAACTGTTGTATTTTAAGAGAAGAGTATGTTATCACAGTTGATTAATATTTGATCACATATCACTTATGAATAAAAATATTACAAAATTACTTTAAGTAAAGAACAGTTTTGTACCTAACCCAATAATCACAGAGCAGCCCTTAGCCTTGCCTTTCTGTGCTGCTGTAATTATTTCTCCTAGGGGTATTTTAGAATAGACAGTGCTTATTGTTTTCCATGTATTACTCATGATACAGTTTGATTTTATGAACCCTGCTTTTTTCTATTTTTATTTTTTGCCTTATCATTCTTTAATGATGAACCCTGAGTCAGTAACTTGGAATTAGTGCCAAAGCACATGTGTTTTCCCCTCATTTTTCAGTTAATTTTTTTTTCAAGAAAATTCTTTTGTGTAGCACCGGCTGGCCTCATCTCTTTGCCATAACAGCCTCCCAAGTGCTGGAATTATGGCTTTGCAAATTGCCGGCTAAGAGACTTGGTTTTGTACAATGACTATCATCTTTGGTAAGTGTAACTAGCTTTATATCTCACTTAGTATGATCGTAAGGATCATAATATCTTTAGAGAAGATTTATGAATGAATACATATAAGGTCCTTATGTAGAGGTTGATGTTTTGGATGTCTTCCTCAGTTTCCCTTTTTTTTTGAAGCAGGGTCTTTCACTGATCCTGTAGCTCACTGATTTGGCTGGCCAGTGAGTTTCCAGGGATCTGCCTGTCTCTGTGTCCTCCTAGCACTGGGCTTATAGACTAATGTGGGTCTGAGGATCTGAACTAAGGTCTTGATGGTTGTGTGACAGGCCCTTTATCAACCAACTTATTTTCTTAGAAATATTTTGCGGATTAGTGGTGGCTTATGTTTTCAGTGTGGTCCTATAATGTTTTACTTTTAAGATTAATTTTTTCTAAGACTTTCAGCTAGTTTTTTCTTTCTTTAAACCTTCTAAAGTCATGGAAATTAACTTATTTTGGTAATAAGCTTTTAAAAATAAGTCTCTTGGGGTTGAATGTTCATTAATGTGAGTTGGAAGAAAATTTGAGCAACTCTACAGTTATTGAATGATTGATTGATTAATTATGTACTGAAAGGAATGCACTGCCTCCATATCCAAAGAAGTTCCCATCTATGTAAACTTTCATCAAGAGCTTATGTGTCCCCCTCTCTTTTCTCTAGGGTTCGCTGTCTGACTTCCTTAAGGCTAACGTGGTCTCTTGGAATGAACTTTGCCACATTGCAGAAACCATGGCTAGAGGATTGGCGTACTTACATGAGGATATACCTGGCTTAAAAGATGGCCACAAGCCTGCAATATCTCACAGGTAAAGCAATATTTGCATTTTCTTTTAGTTAAACTCACATGCTTATTATTTAAACTTAATTCAGGGTAAAATTTATTTTTGCCTTGATTATCCAATCATATTTGAAGAGGCAAAGATTTTCATTTTTTAAAATTAGGTTTGAGATTGACTAGGATATATTTTGGGTAATGTACATACATGTTCCTCTCATTAATAAAATTTAATGATCTCATGTTTTAATTTGTCTAATTTCTGAAACCACATTTGAGAATAAAGTTGTATTTTCTCTATGTTAAAGGAAAATGATTTTAATTCAGAATTTTGATTTAGTTTAAAGGGACTTTTTAATAGGTACAAAGTGATGAAATTAAAGATAGACTGTTTTCTTTGTTTTGCTTTGGATGAGTATACATTCATTCCTTGAGTTAAGAAGTATACATGTCTAGTGAAGAAGCTGTTTCCGTATCTTGACAAGTGTTTGTTCCTGGAAAATAGATTTAGTTTGCCATTATTTAATTTCCTTGGCAGAACAAGTGATGGAGTTGTCACCTTCTATTCAGTTTTAAAATGGCTGTTTTAAAAGTAGCCATTAAGAGAATGATTTAGCAAAGGTATAGCTGAATGTCACCAGATTCTGATTTTGCAAACCATAATGACTTCCTCAGAAAGGGCTGTGCTTTCTTTCATCTTCCTTCGTGAATCCACCTTATATTAATATATTCAGACTAATCATTCAGACCTTCCCAAAGTTGTTATACGGACCCTGAAAATGTTTTGATTTCTGGAGCATTTGATTCTATCTCTATCCTTTTGTGGGTCAATATGATGACTTCTAAGTGTAACTGTTGGTCCTAGCATAAACTTGTTTGCTAGAGTTGTCTTTAATATGAACCAGATGAGGCAGATGTTTAGAAAGAATATTTTCCTGCATTACAGCTGATAGACTTTCCAGAGTACCAGGCTATGCTTTATGGTAAAAGGCTTCTGTGTGTTCTGTGTCCCCAGAGCTGACTTCCTACAGTAGGGCCCATGCGGTGCAAGGGCCACTGCAGTGAGAGGCCCTTCTGAAGTGGAATTTTTCCCAATGGCTATTTTCAAAATTTTCTTATTTTTCTGAAGTTTCAGTTTCCCTCAAAGTTTGTAACTACAATATCTGAAATGTTCCCATTACCTTTTTTTGCTTTTCATAGTTTTAAGAAACTTTCTTTTTATAGCATATTCTCTTCATGTTCAATAGAAATTTTTAAAAGATAACTTATTTAAAATACTTTTTTCTACTTGAAGGGACATCAAAAGTAAGAATGTACTACTGAAAAACAATCTGACAGCTTGCATTGCTGACTTTGGGTTGGCGTTAAAGTTTGAGGCTGGCAAGTCTGCAGGTGACACCCATGGACAGGTAAGAATGCCACTATAAAATGTGAGGAGAAAATGATAAGTACATCTCTTCCTTTAGATCAGTACTGACTTGATCTGAGGTTGTTGGGATAGGGACCGAGTCACCTTCTGAGGAAGAGTGATGCAGCATTTTCACACTGTGTCCTCTGGACAGGCAAGCACAGGACATTTATCTGTGATAGAATTGTTGTTTTTTTTTTTAAATAATTAGTCACAGAAGGATCCTGTTTTTAATAATTTCATCTTTAGGGAATTCTTAACATTAATTCAGTTTTGATTGTTTGATTCATCCCCCTAACAGTGGAGGATAATGGGTCACTTCTCACAACAGTGTACCAAGTTCTCCTTCCCATTTTTTTCTACATAATACTTTCTTGCTTCTGGCTCCTTATTGATCCATTAACTGTTTAATGAATTGAATGTTTTTTTTTTTTCATTGAATTTTTTCTAGAGTTCAGATCTCCTGAAAAAGCCAGAGTGAGGTGTCTCACTCCAGTTATGGTTTGCACAAATAGATTTAGCATCTGTTAGGAAGGCTAAGGAGAGGAGAGCACCCATGCATTATTCTCAGAGAAATGTGAGGCTAGGAAAGGTGTTACACTTGTATAGAATCACCTTTTTATACTAGGTCAGTTTAGGGGCAGGAGAGAGGGCCTAGGAATTAAGAATTCTTCCTACCTTTGCAGAAGATCAAGTTCATTCCTGACTCAAGCTACTCAAAAATGCCCGTAAGTCCAGCTTGAGGGTACCCAACACCCTTTTCTGGACTCTGTAGGCACCCACAATCATATGTGCAAAAACCTCCCTGTAGGCAGATTTTCTTTGGGCCCCCAACTTGCAAAAAGCGACTTGGAAACTTATTAATTATTGAAGCTCGGCCTTAGCTTCTTGTTCCCAGCTGAAATTAACCCATCTTTAAATCTATGTTCTTTTATGTGACTCAGTTACCCTTACTCGTGTACTGTCCATCCTGCTTCCTCTTCACTCTCCTTTCTTCTTTCCAGAGCTCTCTGTCGCCAGTGGTTCCGCCTAACCTTCCTGCCTAGCTAATGACCATTCAGCTCTTTATTAAGCCAGTCACAGTGACATGTCTTCACATAGTGTAAAGGAATATTCCACAACACTTCCCTGTCTCTACAATTAAGAATAAATAGTTCTTAATTAAAATAGTTTGAAATATGACATGTCCTACAAAGCCAAATGATTCTTTCAAGGCTTGCCCTTATTAGTTTTCTGTCTTTCAAGTCATTTGAATTATTTGGCTATTTCTGAGTTTTCTTACTCCTTCTCTATCTTGATCCCCAGGAACAAGCTGTGTGCAGTCATGGCACACTAAATTCTTTCAACATGAATTAACAGTTTCAGATTTGGTTCAAGATTATGTCAGCAGTTGCAGAACAGTAGGAAAGCTGACATGATTGAGAATAGGGGCAGTTTTAGGGAGAATATTACAAAAATGCAGTAGGAAGCATAGAGAAAAATTTCTGTGCTTATTGTATGATTGACAACCATAAAATAGTATGTATGGAATAGTTTCATCTTTTGGTATCATAGCAAACCTAATAACTTAGTTTTTTTATAATTTATATTTTATGTATGAGTGTTCTGCTTATATACTTGCTTGCTGGATCTTAACTATAGATGGTTGTGAGCTACCATGTGGTTGCTAGGAATTGAACTCAGGATGTCTTGAAGAGTGGCCAGTGCTTTTAACCACTGAGCCATCTTTCCAGCCTCTTACATTTTTTTTTTTTAAATCTCATTCATGTTATCTTTTAATGCCCTTACAGTTGGGTTACAAGATTAGGCAAAATAAGTTATTACCTACATGGGTAAAGAGTTTCTCTACTATCATACCACCCTTCATTCATAAAAGAGAATATCTTAGACTAAAATAGATAAACTATAATCTTCTAATAAAAGAAGTAACATTGGATGGTACAAATTTACCTGTAAGTGAAAAAGTAGACTTTGAAAGATAGTCAGAACACAGTCAAAATGTTTAGGCTGAACAGCGAGAGCCAGAGAGCTACTTTATATTCTGATAAAATCAGTTAAAAATGGAACTTCAGAGTTTTACTGATCTGTCCTTATTTATTAAAAAACTATTGCTAAATATGCAAATAACCACCAAAGTCTTGACCAAAGATCACTCGCCATTCATAACCTAACACCAGTGTCCAAGCTGCTTCTTAGATGTACATAAGTGTCCTGTAGTCTATGTAGATAGTTCCTAACATCTCCTAAACACTCACATAAAGATGCAATCAAGACCAACTAGCACTAGCTGCCTTAGCTTAGTAGCCACAGTTACTAAATGTTACAAAATGTACTACAAAATACCAAACTGTTTGGAACAATGTAAATAAGAGGAATTCATGAATAAATAGATATTTTACAAGTAGAATTTTTAAAAAATGTGTCTCTGGTTAATTATTTTACATCACCTTAAATGTTTATTATTGAATTCCTAAAAAGGTGTTCTCTAAAATGTACCTCAGACAATATGCAGAGTGCCTTGTTTCCTCCATTCCATCCTTCTCGAAGCAAAGTGTTACTCAGTTCTTTGTAATTTGATTCTGAAGGGAGGGTAAGCTCTGTAAGCCTCTGTGGTGAGAATACCCAGAAACCATCTTGCCAAATAGACCCTGTGGTGTTAGAGTCATAATTCAGTTACTTTACCCTGGATAAATAGACAATAAAAAAATCATCAGTTCATAAAAAAACACAAACAAAAACATTAGTTCATAAAGTCAATGAGTACTGTTTGCTTTCAAAATCTTTTTCAGGTTGGTACTCGGAGGTATATGGCTCCAGAGGTGTTAGAGGGCGCTATAAACTTCCAAAGGGATGCATTTTTGAGGATAGATATGTACGCCATGGGATTAGTCCTGTGGGAACTGGCTTCTCGTTGTACTGCTGCAGATGGTAAGGGAAAAAAGCATTTTTTTTAAGTATATATACCACATTTATGAAAGGGATTACACAAAAAGGTAAATAACTACATTTTCTTTTATGGACGCCAAATGGTGGCTGAAGATGAAGGAGGCAATGTGAATTTTGGGGTGCTGGGCATGAAAGGAACTGATATTGACACTGTGGAGATAGTAGTAGATCAGATAGCATATACTCCAAGAAAACACATTGCTTAAGCACTTCAGTGTGAGTCCTTATATCAAACTATGTCTTGGTTTCCTGGTGATGCAGGCCCTATTGTTAAGTAATTCACAGTTAAGGTGATAAAATGCCTTCTGGAGAGAGGACTCCATAGTGAGATTAGTGTGAACGGTCTATTCCAGGACCTGTCTGTAAGGCATTTAGCGACTATTATGGGGTGCAGTCATACCTGAGAAATGTAAGTTGGTGATATCAAAATTAGGAAGATTTACTTAGTGGGGCTTGAGGTTACTGAGGCATTTTTATGGCGAAGAAAAGGTTAGATGCTGATTTTCTTAAATGCCTTGTGTGTGCTCTAAAATATTTAAAAAGAGGACTCTGGTCACTTTACCTTTGGCCTTTAAAATCATGGCCAAAGGAAAAGTGGACCACATTGATGAAGTGAGTGCTTTAAAATTTGTGTCTAGTTAGTTAAAGTCCAGCATTTCTCAAACTTTAGTGCGCACATCAAATTCTCAGGAATGTTGTTAAAATTGAGCCGCTGGAGGCTGGGAAGATGGCTTTGTTAGTAAGAACATTGGTTGCTCTTCCTTCCTGGGCATCAGTCATGGGTATGGTACAAACATGCAGGCAAAACAATCATCCGTATTAAAAAAAAAAAAAAGCCTGGGCTAAGTCCTAAGAAATCTGTGCAGTTTACAAGCCACCAGTTTACTGATGCCAGTGTTATTGACCTGTGAACCAAAGATTGAAATTTTAAGATGTTAGTACTAGTTCACTAGAAGTGCTAAGTAGTCCTTTATCTATCACAAGGTTCCCACAGGGCTGGGGAAATGGTTCAGTGGGCAATCCTCATGTCCTGATTTTGATCCCAGCTCTCAAGCCTAGCCTACCCTTCCTTGTAAGTTGTCCTGACCTCTATATTGCATGTTGTAGCATGCACACACAGGTACACAAACACAGTAAGTGTACTACTAATAAAAGACAGTTCCTAAAGCACTTTTACAGGGCTGAGTCAGTGCCTTTTGCAGTTCATGACACTATGAAGTATTTGGTACATTTTTATACTTGCACAAAGCTCATCTATGAACATCTACTTCTCTCTGGTCAGTGACACTGCCAAGAAAATATAGATTAAAAGCACATTTGCAGATAAGATTCCGATTTCAACTCTACTATATAATAGTCAAATACCTCTGTGCAAAATCTCATAACTTTCTGAGCTATCTTATTTACAAAATAGAGCAAATACCACCTTCACTTGGAGATAAAATAATAGTGAAAATGTAAGAGTGTCTAGTCTGAATAAGAATCTATAGAACATCAGTTATTAACTCTTAAGTGCACATTCCTGTCTGAGATCTAAGAAAAACAAATTGTTTGTTACTTAATAAATTTTGTCATGAGGGTACATTTGACTTGATGGGAATTCTGGTTGAAGTATGCTTGTGATTTAAACATAAAAATAAACAGCATTATTTATAAACATTATAAAGATGCTTGTGAGAGAAAACAAAATATTGCAGAGTACATTAATTTCTCATGTAGGATGTTTGCGTATGCCACAGATAAGTATAACAGCTGGAGTGCTGAGCCTCCAGAGGCGCTAATAACTCTGAGTGTTAACATTCTGATATGAATGGCTGGATTTATAGCTCTGATTTCCTAAGTCCTGACAGCTTTTTGTCATATAGCGACATGGGAACTCAGCCTATGTGTTCCAAAACAGCCTGTTGAGGCTGAATATGAAGATCAAGAGTTCAGAGCCAGCCAAAACTATTTACCCAGATCTTGTCCTAAACAAAACTTCTAAAAACAGATGTTTTGATTTTACAAGTATAGCCTGGGTCCATCTCTCTGCTCATTATAGAGTGCAGAATTAGAGGAGCTCGTACTACTCAGGAAGAATTAAAACAGTTTTCCTCTTCTTACATTTCAGGACCTGTAGATGAGTACATGTTGCCATTTGAGGAGGAAATTGGCCAGCATCCATCTCTTGAAGATATGCAGGAAGTGGTTGTGCATAAAAAAAAGAGGCCTGTTTTAAGAGATTATTGGCAGAAACATGCAGTAAGTTTATTCACTTTTTCATTTGAAATTTCAAGAAAACATTTTTCAGGGGAATAGTGTATCAGTTCTGTGCACATTTCTCTTCTGGTGGGAAGGTGATCTTCACAGACAGATGTTTTGTACTGAGTTCAGAGGCAGAATTAGGGCTTTGCCTGACGTCACAGAACCTTGCATAGTTATTTCCTGCTTTGAAAGCTCCATGAGGAAGCGAATGCCTGTGGAAAGCTGGGCAGTCATGCTGACACTGCCTTATAATGGATGGCATTAACACTTACTAAGCACCAAGTTTTCTCTACTCCATGAAGTCTTATTCATTTCATTCAGGCTTTCAAGACTTCACTTTACAGTTAGAGCATGCAGAACAGCATAGAACTGTGTTGGTCGTTTGGTGTTAATATAACTAAAAACCCAAATAGAAATAAGTAACTACATCCTGAAGCCAGGATGGATTCAAGGGTGGTCTTTTAATTTTAACTTCAAGAGACAAATGCTGGTATCAACTAAGAAAATGATAAAAACTAGTACCCACATTAGGCTTGGTTGTGAGTCTACTTGAAAAGGTCAGGCATTGAAATGATCAGATTTATGAACACTGTATTTTGGAACTTTCATGTTGTGGATCCCTAATGCTTATAAGTGACTTATTTTGCTGGCACATAAAATGACATTCAATAAAAGTGAGTTTTGCTTTAGCCATGGTATTTCACATGCTTGAGACAGAAGGATCAAGAGTTTGAGGCCAAATATAATGAGTCCATTAAAAAGAGCCAAAGTGAGTACTGGTCACACTAGGCTGATCTTGAAACTGTGACCCATGAAAGTAGTTATTTCTTTATGACAGTGTTAGCCTGTTTCCTATCAGGAAACAATAGCTATTATGTTTGACTGTTCTTCTCTTCTCAGGGAATGGCAATGCTCTGTGAAACCATAGAAGAATGCTGGGATCATGATGCAGAAGCCAGGTTATCAGCTGGATGTGTAGGTGAAAGAATTACCCAGATGCAAAGACTAACAAATATCATTACTACAGAGGACATTGTAACAGTGGTCACAATGGTGACAAATGTTGACTTTCCTCCCAAAGAATCTAGTCTATGATGGTGGCACCATCTCTGTACACACTGAGAATTGGGACTCTGAACTGGAGCTGCTAAGCTACGGAAACGGCTTAGTGTATTTTCTGTGTGAAATGAGTAGGATGCCTCTCGGACATGTACGCAAGCAGCCCCTTGTGGAAAGCATGGCCCTGGGAGACTTACTGCATCGTCTGCAGCACACAGATGAAGGGGAGTCTAAGGGAAAAGCTGCAAACTGTAAAGAACTTCGGAAAAATGTACACGAAGAATGTGGCCCTCTCCAAATCAAGGGTCTTTTGGACCTGGCTAATCAAGTATTTGAAAACTGACATCAGATTTCTTAATGTCTGTCAGAAGACACTAATTCCTTAAATGAACTACTGCTATTTTTTTTAAATCAAAAACTTTTCATTTCAGATTTTAAAAGGGTAACTTTTTATTGCATTTGCTGTTGTTTCTATAAATGACTATTGTAATGCCAACATGACACAGCTTGTGAATGTGTAGTGTGCTGCTGTTCTGTGTACATAGAGTCATCAAAGTGGGGTACAGTAAAGAGGCTTCCAAGCATTACTTTAACCTCCCTCAACAAGGTATACCTCAGTTCCACGGTTGCTAAATTATAAAATTGAAAACACTAACAAAATTTGAATAAATCAATTCATGTTTTATAACAAGGTATTACAAATTCACTGTGTTATTTAAGAAAAAATGGTAAGCTATGCTTAGTGCCAATAGTAAGTGGCTATTTGTAAAGCAGTGTTTTAGCTTTTCTTGTACTGGCTTGTAATTTAGGGAAAACAAAGTGCTGTTTTTGAAATAGAAAAAAATAACTGGTGTCATTTCCCCTCCCTCCTTTCACCTTATATCCAGGTCCCAAAGTATTGCATACTTAAGTAGTACTTCTTTCTTTAAGGTGTGCTGTGTTTGGGAAATATTTGAAAACATAAAGCATGGTTTAAAAAAAAACATTTAAGTGAGCTGTGACACTGGAAAGCTCTTCATTTTATCTTTTAAAATAGATTTTTTTCCTATTTATATATGTAAAATTGTGGTGTATTTCTTTTACCAAACAGTGTGTGGGATATTCTTATCACTGTTTTAGGATCACCTCAGGAAGTGTCATTACTCAGAGTTCCTCACTCTGCTTTGAGACGTGTAACTATCACTATACTGTGTGGTGCCATCTTGTCAGAGTAATATTTGATGTCTGTGATATGAAGAGAATTACCTTAGGATAGAGATACTGACCGTTAAACACAGATTTCAGATATTACTGCTTTAAATCAAATCAGGGATAACAAGTTGAACCTATAACTTAAAATATGCAATGACATTTAGAGGTAACCAGTGGTGGTATAAGGAACACAGCCTAGACTCCCCCAAGTTACTTTACAGCTAACTCTAGATAGTCCATGCCTTATCCTTGCTAAGAAAACAGAATTGGTGGCAAGTAGGTGCCAGAATACTTTTTAAAAACAATGGAACATTAGAATATAATTGGCTTCTTCCTCAAACTTATATAAGCCCAAGTTAAAGATTTAATTCCCTGAAGTTTTAGATTATCAACAAATAGCCAGTATTATGTTATATACATTTTTGTTGAGTCACTTTAACATCCATACATTAATTTTATAAACTTTTTACATTACTACTATCAGGAGCTCACTGTGAATGCATTATCTTCAGATGGCTAAGACATCATACACTACATTTTACACACAATGTGCACTAATCTCTGGGAAGACTAAATTAATTATAAACAATACATAGGTCAACAGACTCTTAGCAGGGAGGGAGAGTAATAGCATTTGTGTCTGTATGCCACACCCCATAGAGAACTGTGCTGTCTGTACCCAAGGTCTCACTGTAATCCTAAAATCTCCCAGTTCAGTGTTCTTGTTCCGATTTCTACATATTTGGTCTCTCAAGTTCTTGATTTAGTTTGCTTTCACTTGTAAACTAATCAAGGAAAACCATAAGAGAATGTGCATACAAGGAAATTGTTAATCTCCATAAACAAATTTCTACTGATTGTAGACATTCAACCTTTTTAAAAGGCTATGTGAGTGTCTGGCTTAGGAAAGCACTGCAGATAAAATGTTGTCAAGACTGGTTCACGATAGAAAATGCTGTCCTCACGCGAGGAAGCTTTAAGAAATCTTGGGTATTGTACTTAAATCTAGCTTATCAATTTTAAAACCTGTATCCTCTTCAGAACTACATTTACAGAAAGCCTTTTTTATAAGCAGTAAAGTAAGAATGTTCCAGTGACTACCTGTCCTTATACCTAGTCTTGTTAAAACTTTCTTTTGCAGGGCATTTTAGTGTTTGGTTTACAGTAAGTGCAGAGCGGGCAGATAAAAAGTTTGAACTAGGGACACTGAAAAAGGAAGATCAAAGACTGAAAAGATTTTTTTTTTCGAGGGAGATGGCAAACTTAGACCCCTGTAACTTTGTGTATGGTGCTCCTCATGATGTCTTGTACTTTGCCTTTCTGATACCCACCAGAACTGCTGCTCTTACTTACTCTACCTTGCCCAGATATCCTGTGAGAAATGCTTTATGATCAACTGCCATAGGACTGATGGATTAACCAGTGTTTGAATTTATTTGAAGTTTATCTATGCCCTGCACAGATCTTGTATGTATTTTAGATGCTAGGAGTTTTAGCATGTGATTTGTGATTCTTGTTTGGACATTTTATTACAGGTACCTTGTGAATTCCAGAACAGAGACTGTGCCTCAATGATTGGTCCCATGAATTTGCACTATCTTTCGTGGTGATATTCTGAAAATACAACCAGGAAAAACAAAATCCAATACCTTTGAATTTAAAACTAGAATCATAGATCGCAAAATTATGAAAACATTGCTTCTGTCCCCTTTTATAGTCCTTAAGTAATAGTCACATTTAAGTAAAATTCTAATGGTTGGGAACAAACCCTCACCAGATAGATGGTAGTTTAGTGGAATAGACTGGTTACTGTTTTTTAAAAAAAAATGCTTCATCAGCTATTTTCCAGTTTCTCTTTTTTACTTTTTTGAAAAATTACTTTTTAGGAACATTTGGTATATATAATGTGCATAAAATTATTTACAATTTATGGACAAAGATACAAGTAGCATCTTGATTAAACATCATTTACCTCAGATATTCAACCAGCAGTACGTTTTTTATGCAGTCTCAACCCGTATCTCCCTATTTGTTACCTCTCAAAATATTGGTAAACAATTATTTTAGCTTTACTCTGTATTTCTTGTCAGTGTTTTGGGCACAGGTTGTTGTACTACTGTCATATTGTACTTGCTATTTTTTTTTCTGCAAGTATTTAACAGAAAGCTAAAAACGAAAAAAATCCCCATAAAATCCCACCTTGAATAAGTGATTGTTAAATATTGTACAAATAAAATGTATGCTATCCCCATTCCATCCCTATGTTAAATAAAAAATGAATATGGTATTATTTTGCACATGCTGTTTTTCTTTAGCTATGTACATTCTTAATAATAGTTTTACATTGAGGCTTCTGCATAGAGAATTTCAAGGGTAGTGTTATAAAAGCAGGGTTTTTGTGAATTAGGGCATTTTCTTGCCACTTCTGTCTAATCAGACTGTATTTCTACCCAAGTGTCTGTGTTGTTTCTTACTGTCCATGGGAGAAATCCAGAGGCTTATTGGAAAAGTCAGTGCATTTCATGGGATTCTATGCTCTCATGACAAAGGTGAAGACAACTTAGATTACTGCTTTGAGAGGACCCACACTGTCATCTAAGTCAACAGAAACTTGTATTTTCCACAGCATATTCTGCAGTGTCTAATTCTTTAGATAAGTAGGTAATAGGTCCTTACCATGTAAGACATTACCATATGGAAGTTTAAATGACAGATTTTAATTTCTCAGAGACGTGTGTCTACATATAAATCAGAAATGCCTTTTAAACAAGATCCAAGTCTCAGTAGGTCACATGGAAGAAGGCTAAGTCCTTTTTGGTAGTTCTTCCATCTATTGGCCCAGGGGAATCTTGAGTTCTTGATTTTCAGTATTTTTCTTCATTGCTGAGAATCTTCAAGTCATACCTTATGTTACCATTCCTTAGGGTGCTTTGGAACTGTTATGTAGGCTCCACCTCTGAAGCTGTGGAGTTGTACATTACAGATATACACTTCCATGCCATGCATCGTTATTTTTAGAAACTCATTTTTATTAGATTTAATAATGTAAACAATGTATGAAGTGAAACTAGCTAAAAATTGCAATATATGCCTATAATTTTATGACCTTCATAGTTACTTCATTTTTAATCACAATTAAAAATTTTATTAAAAATAAAAATTCACCTTGCCTGTTTAAAGTTGAATACATTGTTCAACTAGAGCTTCTAGTTGTTACCCAGTCAGGAAAGCAGAGGACTCAGCTTTTAAGCAGCATCTAAGTAAGTTTGAAATTCTCATGTCATTTTACTAGGGTCTTTAAAGAGGGACTTTTGTTTCTAGACAGGCTCTCACAATGTTGTCTAGGCTGGTCACAAATGCTTGATTCTCTTTTAACAAATCTACATGGTGGGACTACAGACACCTTGTCCTGCTGCTACTATTTTTTTAAAGGAAAAATTTTGCTTTCATTCAGGTAATATTGCTAATATTACCATGTTAAATATTTTGAGAAAAAAAATCACCGCTGAAAATGTGTGGACTATATGTATGTTATCAAACCACTATGCAAGCCTTGGACTTAATGAGATATGGCTGGGGAAAAAAGTCTTAAGACATAGAAAGTTACCCATGTTTTACTGTAGGAAAGGCTGTCTGAAGAAAATGGGTTTTTAACTATGAGGTGGTACTTTAATGCACAGAAATCAGCCAAATTATTTCTTAAAATGTCCTGTAAAATAGTAATGAATGTGCAGTTGAGCTGGTTTTTCTGTAGCTTTTGGAGCCTGTCCTTGAACTAGCTCTTGTAGACCAGGTTGGCCTCAAACTCACAGACCGCCTGCCTCTGCTTCCCAAGTGCTGGGATTAAAGGTGTGCGCCACCGCCGGGCTAGGCTTCAGTTTTTAATAACATGGGCTTTAGTCTCACCAGACATTCCTGTGCTGCGATCCTGGACATACCACTGGTGTGCTAGTTTTCTAGTCTGTGAACACTATTCAGTTCTGCAGTTAAATACTTTATAAATTGTACACAGATGGGTTATGTATTTTATAAAACCTCACTATGACCAAATATGCAATCAAATATTCTTGAACAAATGAAGCCACTGAATGATTAAAGTTCCATTTTTAAATTTCAACCTGTTACTTTTAGGTCTGAATTTATGATATGGACCTCTGACATTGTATGTTCTTAGGAAATTCCTTTTTGAAGCACACCGCTAACACTTCTCATTCCCAGGAATCCTTTAAGGTACATGTTAGATAGCAAATTCTGATTCCTTCTGAACTAAAGTAGACCCAGAATGTACACTTAAAAATTTCCTACAAGAGATTCTAATAAGATACTCAGAAGAAAATGCTCAGATTTTTCAACCCCTTCCACACAAACTTTCTTCAGCCCAAGTGGGCCAGTCTACCGGAATTTGGATAGGACCCAAAATTCCAATGTATACAGCAAAACCAAACCCAATCCCAATCTCGAGACGCTCCTACTGTAGCTGAACTAATCATGTGATTTCTGCTCCCTGTTGTCTCCTGACTGTTTAGGATTACATTTGGTAAACTGAGTACTTAGTTGAAACCACTTTTTCCAAAGGACCACATACATTCTATAAGAACGTAAAATCATCATGTGGACTATCCCTAAAATAATCACATTTTATTCTTTTGAATTGCTACTAATGTAGTGCAATTTAAATCAATGGAATTTTGTGTATGTGCAGTCATGATTCAACAAATAGGCAAGATAGTAAGTTCAAGTTTCTCATAAACAATATTTATAAACAAAGGAATGTAATAATATATCTCTTTTAAAAGGCAGTACTAGCTTTTAGTTTTTTACAGAAATGTACATAAAATATTCACAGCCAGCTTAGTGAGGATGTTGCCCACTGCCTGACATCTGTAGGGCAGTTGGAGTACTTCTGTAGAGCATTCATAATTTGAGTATTATCCAAAAGTAGTTTCACTAGCTGGTATTCTTTCTGTGAATTGATTGAAGTTCTTTCCATGGGTTTTATTAATTCCAATTGTTGTAAATGCTCAAACGCCTATAAAAATAAAAGACAGAGCTTAGACGAAAGGGGAAAAATGTTAAATCCAGGACAGATATTGGTTAAAAAGAAGAAAGTCAGCACATTTAAACCATCTTTTCCTCAAATGCACCTCTCCATACCTTTTATATTATTTATTTTTTATTTCATTTTTAACTATTTTTTTAAGACATGATTGCTCTGTGTAGCCCCAGCTGTCCTAGAACTCAGAGATCTGCCTGCTTCTGCATGCAAGTGCTAGTATTAAAGGTGTGGGCCACCACACCTGGGCTCTATAATCTTTTTCTTAATTAACTAAAACTTTGTTCATGACAGACAGGGGAGGAAGAAAATAAGAAAGAGAACAGAAAAGATACCAACTTTTAGTGATGGGAATTTAGCTCAGCAGTATGAAGTGCTGGCCTAGCACCACTAAACAGAAATGGTATTCCCCAAACACCAAGCCTAATCAAATCCATAGAACTACACTGTTAATTTTATCTGAATCTTAACAAGGTTTTGTTTCTGGACTGATTATCACAGCTTTCTTTTTTCTACTGTACCCAAATCCTATTCACGTTCAGCACTTTCTGCTTCTGAGCTTATCCTTTGTCTACTACTTTGATACTAAAAACCGAAGAAACTGATAAGACTCTAACTACACAGGTTACTAAAATTTGCACTGTTTCAGTCTCAATAAAGCTTTATTGTACGTTAAATAGATGTATACCAATAGATCAGTGTTGTGCTTAGCCACCATAAGAGAAGCTTTCTCCTGCAGTAGATGGGAACTAATAAAGAACCACATCTGGACAATGTGCAGAGAAGATGACCCTGCCCTAAATAAGATTTTTTACATCAAACCCCTCACCTTAGGGCTCTGTGGTAAAAGAGGCAAAAAGATTGTAAGAGCCAGAGGGAATGTCTTCCAGACACAACAGGATTGAGGAGCAGGAACTTCAAGAGGCTGTGACAAACACACAGCATGCACAGGTCCAAGCCAGAGATGGGGAAGTAAACTTGACCTCCCATCCAAGGGCCTGTAAGGCGGCACAGCTCTGGGGTGGTGGTGTGTTCGTTTTACCACCAGTCAATGAAGTTCCCGTCCATGCTCCTCTTAGTCACCTTAACAGAAATCTTAACTGTTTGCTTCCTCTTATTCTACAACTCATATAGTACTTTTTTTTTTAGAACCTTGATAACTGAGGTTTGTTATTAAGGAAAGAGAAACACCACACTCTGATGACATACTAAAACAGTGACACAAGGAAGTAGAAGTAGATTCTTTTTTTTTCCCCCTCCCAGGGTAGAGTGAGAATCCAGTCACCCACTTTCACAAATTATGGAATTTCCTGCATTTGGGGAAATTGCAGGGGTCAACACATTTGTAGTGCAATAGATAAGCCTGCCTCTGGGGAAACCACCATCCTGGTCATGGTATCTCTGCTGCCTATAAGTACTGAAGTAGATTCTTGAGCATTTTTTCTTAAAGTTCACTGTAAAAAGTATCACTAGAATATAATTCTGTTTGTCTTAAAAGTTCTTTTAGGAAGAGAAAAGGCTCAGATGTCAATCATTTTATAAAATGAGAAATATTAGATTCTTCAGGTATAGATAAACAAATCTAAAATAAAATTTCCAAGTTACAAAATATACCGTAATTTAAAATGTACAAATGAGCAGCTACAAATGGTTCCTAAACATGCCCAGGTGTCCTTTGCACAACTATGACAACTAGACAGGGGTTAGGGAGAATCCTCCCCCAGGATGCTAGGACTGGTGCTGCTTCAAGAACTGGCAAGACTCTGCTTACGTTTGAAAATTACTACAGGAAAAGAGATTCAGGCTATGCTCTAGAAGGAATGCCAAATCAGGCTTCCACTGCTTAAAAAATAAAGATGTTTAGTCCCTTATGACAGTCCCTGCACCCAACCACACTGTGCCAACACTGGAAAATCAAACCCTTGAAATGGGTGGGTCTGTTTACATTTTATTTAGATTCCATTAAATATGAATGCAAAACTGAGGTTTTATTTAGTAAAATGAATATATCTGGTATAGTATTTAAATGTAAATCTACTTTTCTAGTTATATATTTAATAAATTTAAAAGGACAAATTTCTAATGAGTATTTATTAAATTGGGATCTGCTGTAATTCTATACATATATACCAAATTTTAAAGATATAATAGAAAATACTTCATGAAATATTTAATCACAGATTTGGAAATATTTTTAATAGACTGAGTTATACTGTTACAGTTATTTGACCTTTTATTTCCTATGCGTACTAGAAAACTTAAGACTATATAATGTGATTCCCATTTTCTTTGGAGCAGAGGAGTGTATTATAGGATATCATTGTTAAGTTGTAAATTGACAACTTACCACAAAATATAACTTAACATTTGTAAGTACCAACTTGTGGATTGGAAAAAGAGAGGGTCATTACAGCAATGTACTTCCTTTGCAGTATGAAAGTACTAAGAACAGACAGTAGAGGGCAATATATCTTCACAAACTCTAAAACAGGCTGCCTAAAGAATTTTTGAAGTATTTTTTCATTTAACCAAATTTTGCTTTGAAAGAGTTCCTATAATAAAATACTTAAGGGTTCAAACAGTTATGCAATATATAAAAAAATCAAATTGGATCTGATGAAAACTACATGCAAATCAAACCATACCTTCATGACCACAGGTTTCTCAAAGTTATAAACAGAATGGGCCTTTCTTTGAATAAATTTCTGAAACTCTGCAAAGTAAGCAATAAGAATATTAGTAATTCCCAATAAGGGGCAGAGAAGAGACCTAGAAGAAAATGGCAAACTTTTCATCTCACCATTATAGACCATTTGAAAATTAAAGGGCTCCTCTTCATATATGTCATTTAAATGTTTCATTGCTATTATGAGACAGATTTCCAAGACTGACAGACCTATAATAAAAGAGAGATGGATTCTTGAGTTGCTTGACACTGAAATGACTGTCCTCTAGAAAATAACTACTGTTTAGTCAAGGCTTTGAAGGGTAGAGAAGGTTGGGATGCCCTGTATTTAAAAGTATTCCAACCACTATTTTCTACAAAAACACAAGTAAGTCTTTTAACTTCCCCAAACATAGTTGTTACTGGCTTTTTTTTGGGAGGGTTAGAGTGTGGGGAGATCTACAAAATAAAGATTTCTGTAAACTTAAAGGGGTGTGCTATAAGCATGAAAAAATTGACACTATATGGCCCACAACAAACAACAGAAATTATAATTATCATGCAATTTCAAATAACATGCCTTTGGGAGGCATTTATGCAGGGAAGTTCTGGGAATTATATCTAAAACTGTGTGCATAGCTCCTGCTTCCCCCCAACAAACTGCTCCATTCTCAAAAGGGAGAGTGAACCTCAAATGAACAAATACTACCCAAAATAGTAGCACTTAGAGGAAGGATAAAGAACACTGTCAATAGCCTCACCTCGAATTCCTATTGGCATGGGAGGCAGAACAGTTTCTTTTACTCTAATGAGCAGTGATAATACACTGCACAGTATTCAAAGCTGATTCGAAGCTGCTATGTATATACTCTGTATACAATACACCATGCTCCATACTGATTATAATTTTGGAAAATACCTAAATCCGAACTTTAAAAATCTAAAACTTAAAAGACTAACAAAGCAGTTTCTCACCATGTACAATACTTGCTTTAGAATCCAAGTTACATAAATGCTGTGCCTCCATCAGATCTGCTGAAGTCATAAATGGGCGTGATACTGTTACTCGATTTAAAGCAAGCATCTAAAGAAAGGTGTATTAAAAATTACTTATTTACTTGAATATTCTGGAGATATTTAAGAACAATTTTTAAAAATTAGTATAGTTTATTCTTAAAAGAAAGAAACAAGAGAGTTAGCCTCAAACTCTGCTCCATGAAAATGCAGCAGAGACTCAGTTCGGATATTGCCGTCCCTACTATTGTGCACTTGAATCTTATTTACCTGTCAAAAAAAATTAAAAGAAATGTCCAACAACAAGAAACTGAAAGTAGGAACACAATTCAAAGCTCAGATGTTTACAAATAATATGTAAAGGTATGTAATTACAGTTTAGAAGTAAGCAATTTTGAAAACAATTATAACCTTAGACATAACTATCCTCTTCATTTAGTTCTCTACTCAAGCAAATATCAGCTTCTGGGACTAAGTTTTCACCTCAATTAACAATTTCACTGTAGTAATTTGTATATCGAATAGAAATATCTGAGGTTTGTCAATGTTGCAGACACAAACACACAGCATCAGGTTAGATGTACACTTCAGATACTCAATAGTTAAGGGCAAGTGACTGGAAGTCCTTGAACTTCATTCTTTTACATGTTGGGACTCTGACCATTTGTGGCTATTTCTCTATTTTTTCCTGCTTATTATATTTCTCAAATATAAAGGGAACAGAAAAATATATCTATATAATATCATAGTTTTATATTTTATAAAATATACATTTTAGAGTTGAGGACATTATGTTCTTAATTGTACTGCATCCTTTGTCAGAAAAAATAGCCATGAATATATAAATATATTTATGTTATAAACTTTGCACTTCTTTACTGAAGGTATTACTAGATAACAATCTAATTTTCAAGCTTTCTATAAAGAATGCATCCAGTTTCAGAACTCATCTTCCAATGAAAATCTATTATGAAAACTTATTCATATTGATTTTAAGTCTAGTTCAATCATTGTCTATTGAACTCCTTTGTATATACCTACAATTAATCATTTCCTGTTGATAAACATCTGTCATTTTCACTTTTTGTAATGATAAGCAAGGCTGGAGAAAGAAATCTCATACATGTTGTTTTATACATCTTTATGTATGTATGGATGGATGGTGTCTTAGGATTTTCTATTGCTGTGAAGAGATACCATGACTCTTATAAAGGAAAACATTTAATTGGGTGGCTAGTTTACAGTTCAAAGTTTAGTCCATTATTGACATGGTAGGAAGCAAGGCAGCATGCAGCAGACATGGTGCTAGAGAAAGAGCTAAGAGTTCTTACATCTTGACTCACAGGCAACAGGAAGTGATCTGAGCTAGAGTGGTGCATGCGCATATATGAGGTCTAAAAGCCTACCTCTACAGTGACACACTTCCTCCAACAAGGCCATACCCACTCTAACAAAGCCACACCTCCAAACAGTCCACTACCTATGAGCATATGGGAGCAATTACATTCAAACTATCACAGATGAATTCACAGATTCATAATCCACAACTTTATTATAGCTAAGTTGCTAGAAATGGCAGGATATTTTTGATGGGAAGGAGGGAATTAAACTAATGAGGTAAGTTTATATGGAGAAATACCACTTTATTCAGTAAAGACAAGAAAGGGAAGAAGAATCAGTAATTACAAAGTGGTAGAAACACATGAAGCATGTGTATCAATGAAAATAAACAATAACTAAATCAAGTAAGATGCATACTATATCTAAATATCAGCATAGTCAATGTAATGAATATGACATTTCATCCTAAATGCACCTATAAGTTTAAAAATTTCACATCATGATGTAAGCAGTACGCTTGACTTATATACCACTGGTAGAAATGTAGAAATATTATAGCTATTACAGAAAACAGTTTGAAGGCACTTCAAAATGTTAAAAATACAGATTATCCATGTATGAAACATAAGGCATTCCATTAACATATAATTTTTTGTTTTCACAGATCATGCAAAAATAAATGTACTTAAAAAATACAAACCAATAGCATATGTAATGACCGCAAGTTTTTGTTGACATTGAAATGTTTCTGTAAAACTTCACGTACAGTTGAATCTTCTGAGAGACACTAAAAAACAAAACAATAAATCAAAATTAAGGATAATGTAGCTTAATCCCAAATTTCCAATCTAATAAGGGGAAACAATATAGTCAAACTAGTGGGATGGTTGAACAGAAGGTAGTACAAACCAGAGAATCAAAAGTTATTATACTTGAAAAAAAGGGGAAAATTACGAAGAGCTATAAGAACATGAGCAGAAGTTAAGACCATGGCACAGTGACAAGAGGAATTCTTCCTATCTGTTAAGGACAGTTATTTACAAAGGGGCAGCATAGAAAAAGAAAGCCTAACTGGAACCAAATACAACTGTGGGGAGGATGTAGACATTTACAAGAAGACATGCCTGATGAAGCCATTAATAAGGAAAAACAGATTTAACAAGAACATAAAGATGAACTATCGTGGCGGAGGGTGGGAAGCACAGGCACAGGATGCCTGTGAAGAGTACTATGTAGTCAAGAAGTGAGCCTTTAGTTATAAATACTAAAGTAGCAGATGAAAAAAGGAGTAATGGAAAAAGAGACACTAGGGCCCAAAAGAATGTACAAGAACAATCCGGAAAATGAGATGCATTTGTTATTATTCTTCTTGCTGAGAAAAAAAAAAACGTTACCTAAAAACTGCCTACCGGGTGGGTTTCTTTTGGCCCTACTTTTGAATGGTCCAATTCAACATGGAGTAGAAGGCATGGTGGTAGGAGCTTCAGGAGCACGCATCAGTGTTGAAGCATTGTAGCAGGGAGGAGGAGGTGATGAATGCTATTTCTTAGCTCATGTTCCCCTTTCTTTCTCCTTTCCATTTCATATGGGACTACAGCACATGGAATGGTAGCACCCACATTCAATACAATTGGTCTTCCCTTTGTAGTTAAAATTTTTCTGGGAACTCCCTCATAGATACACACAGAATGTGTTTCCATAGTGATCTAAACCTGAAGTGTATTTCCATGGTGACATGAAGATTAACTATCACACAAGGGAAGAAACTTCGGGAGGGAAGTAATAACCAACAATTCGATACAAACTACTTTGTAAAACTAAACTGAGGTACATTATAAGATGCCAATGAATGTAGAAATATTGAGGTCAATTAGGGTCTTTGCTCAAGCAAGATTATAAAAGAATCAAATAATTCTAGAGAACTGGGATTCAAAGGAAGGAAAGGAAACAGCACTGAATAAAACATTAGATGAAAAGAAATAAACTCAAAGTGACAGAGCAAGGATAGATGCAGGAATACTTGGCATAATTTTTCACAAGTAATCTGCTTGGTATAAAGGTTCCTTTTCCTTAAACAAGTGAAAACAAAAATGGTAACAAGATAATGACCAAAATAGCAAGCTATGACCATGGGAGCCGTAGGGGCACAAATATTACAGACTAAGAGGCACATGCCTAGTACTGTAAATACAGCCAAGTACCTATAGTTGGGGAGCTCTATCTCTACTATTCTGCTGTACGGACACTGTATCCTCTAAATTCCTCTCTGGCAATTAGTATAGCATTCAGACCTCATCAGAAAAGTTTCTTTGTGGAGCAGATGGTGGTTAATGGAGAAACTCACAACTGGCCACAGTGCAGGTGCTAAGTGAATGGTCGGTGTTCAGCCAGAAATGGGACATCTATATACGGCAACTCCTCCAAAGTTCAGAGACCATCTCAGAAGAAGGCATGAAAAGATTCTAAGAGCCAGGGGGCAAGAGAGGACCAGAACAGAACTGCTGTATTCATGAATGATGTGGGATTCCCTTCTGTATGTTGTGAATACCATTGGTTAATAAAGAAACTGGCTTGGCCTGATATGGTAGAACAGAGCTAGGCAGGAAAAACTAAACTGAATGCTGGGAGATGGAAGACAGAGTCAGGGGAGAAGCCATGGAGCCACTGCTGGAGACAGATGTGCTGAATCTTTGCTGGTAGGCTACGACCTCGTGGTGATGCACAGATTAATGGAGATGGGTTAAAATAAGATGTAAGAGTTAACCAATAAGAATCTAGAGCTAATAGGCCAAGCAGTGATTTAAATAATACAGTTTCTGTGTGGTTATTTTGGAGCTGAGAAGCTGGGGACAAACAAGAGGGCTCTGACAACACATGAACTCATGGAAGCTGAGGTTATCTGGACAAGATCAAGCCAGTTAGCATTCTAGTGCAGGATGGGAAGGAGTTCATGAGCCCCAGCTCTGGTTGAGAAGCTAGGGCAGCTGACAGGTTCTAGGAGATATAGAATCATCTGTTCCTAGTAGGTTGGCCAGTCTCCAGCAGATGGCCCTACAACCAAGGGTATAAGGTCAGCAAAATATGACAGAGTGGGTTATAAAAACAAGAACATACTACCAAAAGACACTATATGACACTGTAAAAAAAAAATTACTGAAGATCTCTAAAAAAAAAAAATCCCAACAAATATAAATACTGAACTCCACAAACAATAATGAAAGCCACAGATAAACTAAATATCTATATCTCTACTAGAGATATTTTGCTTCTTTCACCTCAAAAATATCTAAATTTCAGGAATAAACTTTTGATTCTCTCTTGAAATTTCATGCTCTCAGTAAATGTATTTTTCTAGTTAAATCTTCACTTCCTAGTGCTTTAAAAAAGTTTGTAAGAACTACAGGTGTATCTTAAACAGAAAACTAGCTGCAGTGTCAGCACTGAAGTAGTGGCTAGCTCCCAAACCACCTTTACCACACCCCCACCCAGAAGGGGGCTCTGGCCATGGTGCTGACAGACTTTCCAAGTGCATTATAGTAACACACTCAAGGAGGCAGCACAAGATGATGAAACTAAGAGCTGCAAGCCCGAAAGTGCTAGCTCTCCTTTAAACACTAAAGCTGTAAGCCTGTCACAAGATAAGAGATCATCACCTACCTTGTGCCACTTAGGTTTTATTGGGGGCAATAAAGTCTGAAAACAAAACAGCAAAATCAAACAAACTAGAAAGCTGAGAGCTTCAGGCCTCAGGGTAACAAGGAAACTACAGCTGCACCTAAGGGTTTGGTATCCTGCTTGGATGCAACTGGGCATGAGGAAACGAAGGAAACTGTAGGTATGTCTTGATAAGTGTGTTTCCCAATGGACAAATGCCTCTCTGTGGCTGTTTAAACATTCTTCAAGTTGAAATTTGTTCTTAAAAGAGCCTGGTGTCTGGCTGTTTCAAAAGGATCATAGGAAATAACCTAAAAGGGAGATCTGGTTCAGCATGATTTGCCAGGAGGAAGAGAGTAACTCTACTTCATAATCATACCATTCATAAATATTCACAAAATCGGAAAGGACTCAATGAGTTGCCACCTCATTTTTCTGTTTGAGTCTCTCTGTACTGGACTACCCTTCGCTTTACTTTGTTAAATAAGTGTCTACCTAAACAGCATGTGACTTCACCTTTACCTGATAAACACTAGAGGTGAGTCATCCTGTCATCAAATTGTATCCACCTTTTAAATCATCTAGACTAGTGCTTCACCAGAAACTCCTATCATTCTCTAATTACATTCATTACTATGTCTGTAGGAGACTAAGTCAAGGAAATACCTTAGACAAACAAAATATGGGGAAATCCTATTCTCTGATATGGAAAGGTCATTAGTTTGGGTATGTAACCACCAATGCACATTTCTGTATATCTCTGGATTACTTACACTGTACCGTCCAACACAATGTAAATGCTATGTAAATAGCTTTGTGTATGTCTCTGTGTGTAGAGATTAGTTTTTTTTTTTGCCAACTAGACACAAATTAGAGTCATTTGGGAAGATAGGTGTTCAACTGAGGAACTACCTCAATCAAATTGTCTGTCAGCATGTCTGGAGAGTTGTTTTCTTGATTAAAGATTGAAGTGAGAGGGCTTAGCTCAATGTGGGTTGAACCATGTCTGGGCAGGTAGCTCTGAGATGTCTAAGAAAGCAAACTGTACAAACTAGTGAGCAGCATTCTTTCATGCCCTCCGTTTCACTTCCTGCCTTCTTGTTCCTGTCTTGGCTTCCCAATGATGGACTCTAACCTGTAAGCCATATCTCAAGTTGCTTTTAATCAGAACATTTTATTATAGCAACAGAACTAGGCCATTATTATACTGCATTGTTAAGGGAATAACAAAAGCCTATATATGTTCAGTATAAATGCCATTGTTTTCTGTTTAATTTTCATTTGTAGCTATATCTCAGGATGTAGAACCCATGGCTTTAAAACTATACAGTGATAGATACCCACAATTCAACATAGTTAGGTGGACAATGGCCTTGGCTGCAAAGTCACCTTAGGAAAAGAGAGTATAAAGGCATGAAAATACAAAATCCCTGGAAAAGAAGACATTTAAATATGAACAGCTGCATTCAAATCTCTCAAAAACATGATGGAATAAGACTATTAGCTCAAGAGCTATATAAGGGGAATGTCTGTGAGGCATTGAGAAGTAAAGCAAATGGTCAGATGTTAAAATCCAGAACACAGTAAGAAAAGGAATAATGTAGATTACCAATGACAAGACAAAGAACATCTTCCTATAGAAAGAGATCTTAAATCAGACACAGCATCAGAGAAAACTTGCCTAGTCCCATGTAAGGTTAGTCTGGTGGAAGGGAAGATCCAAAACTAAGTACTTGTAAAATTAAGATATTATACACCTTAATTGAAAGTGTGTTGTATTACATACAATAGCTGTGATGGTCAATACTGACTGTCAACTTATTAATGGGAGATTATCTACATTAGGTTAGCCTTTGAGTGCAGTGGGACAATGGTCTTGTACCCTGTAAATGTTTGTCACTTCTACTGATAAACATTCATAAAATGTTGATTGGCCAGTAGCCAGGCAGAAAGTATAAGGTGGGGTGATCAGGATAGGAGAATTCTGGGAAGATGAAAGGCTCAGTCTGCAGTCGTCACTCAGATGTGGAGAATGCAAGATGAAAATGCCTCAATAATAAAAGGTACCAAGCCATGTGGCTAACACAGACAAGAGTTATGGGTTAATGTAAGATGTAAGAGTTAATTAATAAGAAGCCTGAGCTAATAGGCCAACCAGTTTATAATTAATGTAGGCCTCTGTGTGTTTCTTTGGGACTGTTCAGGCTACAGAACTGGGTGGGACAGAAACCTCTGACGATATTTGAGCATGCCTGTAAAGGATTATCTATATTAGTTTATTGAGGTAGGACAGCCGTGGTGGTTTGAATAAGAATGGCTGCTGTAGGCTCACATATTTAGTCACCAAGGAATGAAATTGTTTGAAATATTAAAAGGATTAGGAGGCAAGGCCTTGTGGGAGGAAGTATGTCATTGGAGTGGGCTTTGAAGTTTCAAAAGTCCATGCCAGGTCTAGTCTCTCCCTCTCTGCTTGTGGATCAGGATGTATCACTCAGATACTCGTCCAGTACCATGCCTATCTGATGTCACACTCCGTGTAATAATGACAGTGGTATAAGCCTCTGAGATGATAAGCCAGACACTAATTAAATGTTTTCTTTTATGAGTTGTCTTGGTCATGGTGTCTCCTCTTATCAATAGAACAGTGACTAAGACAACACCCATCTCAATCACCATCCCACTGGGTTGGGGTCCTGGATTGAAAATGGGGGAAGAGAGGGAGAGGGAGAGAGAAAGAAGAAGGGAGAGAGGGAGGGAGAGAGGGGGAGAGAGAGAGACAGAGAGATTTGAACAGGAACATTCATTACTCTGTTTTCTGATTGCAGATGCTGTTGACTATCTACCACAAGCTCTGGTCTTCATGTCTTTCCCACCACTATATCCTCAAACTCAAACTCAACTACATACTCTCAAAATAAACCCTTCCTACCTTAAATTGATTTTATTATATATTTTGTTACACCAATAATTACTATAAGTGGGGAAGTATGAATCAGAACAAAATTAAGATAAAAAAGTCATGTAAACACTAAACTCTTGGTATAAAACAAAATTTAGCTTACAAATAAGGTTTGAAATGGTACGAAGTAAGTAGGGCTAGAATATAGTGTAGTGGTAGTCTGGTTGCCCAGTATACTCATAAGAGGTGTCACAGCCTGTACAGTGTTGTAATAAACTAATGAAACAAAGCTGAAGTTGTCTATGAGAACTGGAATGAAAAACACATGTGTAGGATAAGAGTGAACTTTCACTATTCTCTTGTCAAATTTGTTTTATATATTTGCAATAATTTGCAAAATATATAAAATAAAATCTAAAGTATGTAAATTCACTAAAAAAATTACCTAAAATGTAAAGCAAATATAGATTAAAAATTTTGGCTACTGAAGAGTGCTGAAGCTTAACCTGAAGTTCTTCTGAAAAGATGTAATTTAGGACACAAGTTACTTCTATTGCCCTTAAGTCAGAAAAAGTTTAAAATGCTGTTCCTCTAGGAACATGAAAAGACACACATTTCTTGTCATTATTGCCTTCAACTTACCTGAGTATTCTCATTCCACCTATCAGCAAAAACTTTATCTGGAAATTCTGCAGGCAGAGATAACTGTTCTTTAAATATTTTCACATACTGTGGAAAACCAAATGAATTCATTAAATGTATCTGCCGGTGAGAAAACCGCGACTTCACTCTTTTTTCCAAGAGTTCCAAAATATCCTTTGAAAACAAAAAGACATCCATGTAAGAAGCATGTTGAAAATACACTGTCAGAGAATCAGCAAACAGTAATATTTATTTATAATCTATAAGTAAGCATTTTGAGGGGAACTAAATCAGTGGTTCTCAACCTTCCTAATGCTTCAAACTTTTAATATATTACTTCATATGGTGACCCCCAACCATGAAATTATTTTCGTTGCTACTTTATAACTAATTTTGCTACTGTTATGAATTGTAATGTAAATATCTGATATCTAGGATGGTTTTAGGCAACCCCTGTGGTCGTAAACCCTAAAGAGGTTGCGATCAACAAGATGGGAATTGCTGAACTAAATAATTCCTTTCTAGGTATCAGTTGCTTGGCCTCTGGCCCTGATATCAAGTGCTAACATCCCGAAATCTACTAAGGACCTCACACAATGACTATTCCTGAACCCAGATTGACAGGAACACAAGCAAATCAGTGCGGTATTCTGCACACCATAAAAATGTTCACATAAAAATCTAAGGTAACAAAAATTCAGAGATATTCATGATTTTAAGAGTCTCAAGAAGCTGGGTGGTGGTAGCGCATTCCTTTCATCCTAGCACTCATGATCTACCTAGTGAGTTCCAGGATAGCCAGAGATCCAAGGAGAAACCCTGTCTCGAAAAACCAAGAGTCTCAAGAAACAAGATGAGTAACAACAGAGCAAAGCTCTATTTGCTGAGCTACTAGAATTCAGCTGCTATGATCAGTGGAACCAGTGCTGGAACATGAACTTTCACTCTTTCTAATAGCAGCAAGTTCTCTTAACAGCTGAGCCATTCTCCATGCAATTAGTATTTCTAAGGTGTGATTACTTGATAGAAAGTTTGAAAAGTTTTCATCTTCTTAAAATTAACTAAGTAATTAATTAAAAAATGACATTTTTGCCTCAATATTTTACAGAGAAAGAAGATATCAGTATAGATTAAGCTATCTTGTGATAATTATTAAAATTACACAATCAATGCATAAACGTGGAAGAGTCAGGACTCATTATACTGTTATCTCCAACAAGTATTGGTATTTTCTACAATGAATTTTTTGCTTTTAAAAAGAGGACAGTGGTTCCAGAAAATGTGCATTTTTTAAAGTCAAATGATCTTTATAATAGAAAACAAAAAGGTTAATAAGCTGTGATACGCAGGAAAAATTTTAAATAATTATGGGTCATTTATGAAGCAAACAGCAATGACTAATAGCTGTGTGTGTTCAAGAGGGGAAATACAAATACCTGGAATGTTTTTTAATAGTTTTATAGTGATAAGGCTGAATTAATACAGGTAATATTCAAAAATATAAATATTATACTCATACTTTTTTTCTACTAAGGAGAAATAAAAAAGTTATTTGTATAGGTAGCAGAAAGGCAATGAAAATAATATTCTCTGCAAAGATTAAGACACTACTTGGGAGCTGGGAAGATGGCTCAGAGGGAGAAGGCCCCTATTGCTAAGGCTGAAGACTTGTGTTCAGTTCCTGGAACCTATATATTAGGGGAGAATCAACTTCTACAAGTCGTCATCTGACCTTCACATGTCTGCTATGCAGCACACTTCACCCCCAAAGAAGGAATTGCAAGAAAGAAAAAAATCTTGCATCTGAGAACGGAAGGAGTGAAAAGAGAAGTTGTTTTTGTGGTGGTCAGTAATGACAGAAGGGAAGAGAAAGCAACAACAAATACTAAAGGAATGATTTCCACAAAGAAGGGTTTCTTGCTGACAAAGCAACTGTTTACATCTATGCTTTGGTTTTCTTCCTGTAAATATACAGGAGCACAATTCTATACAAAAGAAACACACAATTAGAGAAATATGCAGAAATAAGAATCAAAATCACTCTGAAGGCCTAAGGTAGTCATGAATGTTTGTATGTGGAGGTCAAAGGTTAAAACTGAGTGTCTTCTTCAAGGGTTCTCCACTTTAGTTTTTAAGACAGGGTTCCTTAGGGTCTGGCTCAGTGTATAAAGGAACTCACTGCCAAGAGTGAAAACCAGAGTTTGATCCCCAGGACTCAACACGGTAGGAGAAAATGGACTCCTGAAAGTTATCTTCTGACCTCCACATGCATGTTCATATGTATTAACTTATCATATACACATACACAAATATTAAAAAAAATAAAAAAGGCGAGACTTTCTCAGTGAACCTGAGGCTTGCCTATTTAGTTAGACTGGCTGGTTAACAAGGCACAGGGATTCTCCTGTCTCCACCTCTGCAGAGATGGATTACAGTGGCCTATCATCACATGTGGCTTTTTATATGGGTGTAGAGATTGAACTTAAATCTTCATGCTTATGGAGAAAGTCATTCCTACTTTCACATAAAAAATTTTTTCATACATGTTATATGTTTTGCATACATATGCCTGTGTATATATGTGTAGAGGCCCGAGTTTGATGTCAAGAGAATTCATTACGGCTTTCTATCTTTCTTGTTCAATTGAACCCAGAAGTCCATCACTTAGGCTACTCTGGTCAGGTAGCTTGCTCCAAAGACACTTTGTAGGCCTTCAGTTCTACAATTGCAGGTGAACTGCCATACCCTACTCATCAGGAATATATATGTGGGTTCTGGGTGTTTGAACTTTGTTCCTCACACTTACCCAGCAGGTGATATAACCACTAAGTCCTCTGCCCAGCCCCATTTCCTGTCCCTTTCTTTAAAGCAAAAAGGTATTCCTCTTAGCTTGGTGATAGCTCGTGGCTTGGAGGTGAGGATAAATAGAGTATCAAGAATAAAGACAAACTATCAGTCAGTTCTTCTATGTTGGAAGAATGATCTGAAAGCACACAAAGTATACTAGGTATGAGAGGAGTCAAACACAGAAATTTCACAGAAAAGCAGTAAAAACACTAAAACATTTATGTAGAAAACTAGGAGGACTACTGGAAGATTAATTAATTGAAAAAAATAATTTATGAAAAAGACAGAGCTGTAGGAAAGAAAAATAAGTAAATGAGCCAGCCTGACTTAAGCTTAAGAAGAAAGGAGATGGGTGGTAGGGAGCATGAAGAAATCTGCAGAAACATGGTAGTTATAGTAAGTTAGAGAAAAGGTGATTGTCACATGGCTTTACATGTATACAAGAGCAACTACAGTAGACATAGATAGCCCTGCTAGAATAATCTGGTAACTTGTGCCACTCAAGAGGATCATAAATAAGTTCAAGGTCTGCCTAAGAGTCATAATGAGCTCAAAGACAGTCTAAAAAACCCACGAGTGAGATTATCTATCAAAACAGTAAATAAATTCAATGCTAAGAATGTTTGTCTACTATGAATATGGTCCTAGGTTTCAGTTCTCAGGACGGGGGAAGGGAGGGAAGGCTAAGCACAAAAGAATAATATAGCTGTCTAAAATTTTAAATACTTAGAATCCAGGTGAGATCATTCTAAAACCAACCCCAAACAAAGAATCATTCTACTGATGTTAAAGATGAATAGAATTCCTGGCGATATATTCAAATTATGGAAATAATCTTGTATGATAAAATAAAAACTAACAATCTTTATAAAATACTACTGGTATTACTTAACCATTTCTTTACTCAATACAGTAGAAATTTCATTAATTAGTTATTTGTAGGTTTTATTCCATGATTTCATTGGGAGGACTAAAGCACAACTTATAGGTAGCAACTCTTGTTTTCCACAAGTGGAAAGCAAGACCAAGGTATAAAGAATTGAAGAAAGATAATTTTCAAAATACCCTAAAATTTACTTTAAGTCAAACAGATTATGTCAGTAATTAAGTTTGCATTTTCCAAATCTAAAAAAATGCCTTCTTCTTTCATTTTTTTTTTTTTAAATAAAAAGACTTACCAATCTACATGTAAGACCAATAACTGCTACTGGCGTCTGTGCAGATTGAGAAATGTCAAAAAGATTATAAAGGAGTGTCTGGTTTTTCTGATGAGCAAAAAGATCAAATTCATCCAGGATGAAGATCACTGGGCAACTGCTAGCCCTGTCACCTAAGAAAAAATGAGTTTCAAATTAATAACAAAATACATCAAATAATTTTTTATTCCCAAATTGCTATACTTGAGTTTAAAATTCACCTCGACACAAACTAATAAGTTACTCTGGTCAAGGCATTTACAAATGCAGGTTCACTCATGCATGAAAAGTTACCCACAGGACAAATACAGCCATTTTTGTTCTAAACTAATTTCCATCTAGTTACAGGAGTTTGATGAAAAAAAATATTGAGAAAGTCATTTGCAAAATAGCTTTATAATTACATAAGTGTAGTTCCTTAATAATTACAAAGATGACTTTTCAATAACATCAAAACACTTCTCGAATATTAAAGTAGTCAACAATGAATAAAAACTACTATTTCAAGAAAGACATATTTAGCTAATAAAGAAATGCAAAATGCACCTCCTTATTTAAAGTTTTCTCTACAAGCACCCAATTAGAATTTGTGGTGCAATAAAAAAAAATAAAATTTCTTTAACTACAAGTTTTAATACTTCAATCAGGTAATGTTCAGTAGCACTCAATACATTTTCTCTCTATAGGAATAGAAACTATAGTAAAAAATCATTACAACTTTAGGAATAATTTACATTTATGTAAAACTTTTAAGGCAAAGATTAAGAGAAGATTTATTTATTTATCCAGGTAATAAAATAACCTGAGCTTAAATGGTTTAATTTTGGCAAGAAAACAAAAATCAAGCTACTAAAGCCTAGCAGAATTAGGAAATAGTACAGAAAAAATTATTTGTAAAATATGGCCAGTATCTCAGTATAGGGAAAACGGTTTATTCAAAGTGAAATCACTGCATATAAAAATAAATCTCTGGCCTTGCTGGTGGATAAGGAGTTTAAGAATCAGCCTCAGTTATAAAGTGCATTCAAGGACAGCCTGGGATACATGAGCTACTATCTTTAGAAAAAGAAACCCAACCAAATTATCAATTAGAAATATGTGTACTAAAAGGAAATATTGGTGAACGTTTTTAAAATCTGAAGGAGATAAAGGTATCTTCTAGATAAAATAGTCATGCAGAAATTTAAAACTTCTATTCAGTCAATAAGTACAAATTTAAGACAACAAAGCATGAAAGGTTCTATAAATAGGTATGAGACAAAATGGGGTGAGGCATCAATAGGAAACAACAATGGTCAGTCAAAATATCGAATGAATAGCCATCATCACATACCAGTGATTGCAAATTATAAAAAACCAAAATTATACAAATGAAACTGACATTGGCTACTTTTCTACAAGCTACCTAAATATGAAACTCTGGGAAGAAAAAGTATTTTTAAACATATTTCAAAGACAGGCAAGCAATATTCTTTTCAACATGGTACCTTTTAATCTAAATTTCTATCCATTATAACCTATCCAGACAAAGACACATGAATAATCATTTGTAGTATCTTTACACAACAGAATGTAAGGCAACCATAATTATCAAATAACAGGCAAATGATTTTATTCTTGCTTGTCAGAGACATGGTCTCATTCACACTGTCCTTGAGCACATTCTTCCTATCTTATCTTCCAAGTGCATTGCTTGCACTTGGAATAATTTTAGTTTTTTAAATTTTATTATTAGTGTGTCAGGATGATATCTCTGTGTGAAGGCTCTGGTGTGTTATGGTGAACGTGTGGATGTCAGAGGACAATCTTCAGAAGTCATTTTCTCCTTACATCTTTGGTTCCAGGAGCAAACTCAGGCTGTCAAGCTTGTGTGGGAAGCACTATTACTTGTTAAGCCATCTCATTGGTACCAATTTTATCCTTATAAAAACCTCCACTTACACCTACAACAATGATATGTGTCAGCTGAATAAAAGAAAAAAGCAAACACTAAGGATCATTACAGTGGCTACACAGTACTACAGTGGACATTAGCTTATTAGTTTAATTCCTGTATCCTTATTTTAGGGTGAAAGGGGTTAAAAACTTTTAATATTTACATCATCAGAGTCAGAGAAGACTAAAGTTAAAAATTAGCATCTTTTGATATTTCTAAATTTCAATGCTTTACAAATATCTTTTATATGTACCTTTTTTTAAAGCTTCCAGAAGAAATGAAAGGTTTTCAGCAAAGCTTCCCTGAATAAAAAAAATAGAAAGACTAAATTTTAATAAAATGAAAACAGCTGAATCTTAAGGATATTTACAAAAATAATGCATTGCTTTTACTAGGAAATTAGCCACTAGATAGATTTTCATTTGAGTATCTCTGCATTAATTATTCATAACTTAAAAACAAAAGTAAAGCTCTGAAAATGTGAAAACTACCTATCTCATAAGTAAAGTTTCCTTTTTTTCTGGGCAACCCTGGTAGAAATGTTAGAAAGAGTATAGTTCCTGGAGAGTTGCTAGATTCTAAATATAGTAGGGACGAGAAATGCATTCCATTTTGTCACTACTCTCAAATTTGTACAACCAAAAAACTTGGTATAAATTAAAATCAGATCACAAAAAAGATAAAATTTGCTTAAAATATTATACAGTTTTTCTGATCAAGAATATCCATTACAAATGTGTTTATTACATCAAATTTATCTGTTTATTTGGAACAATCTAAAATATTCTTGGACATAATTTAAAAATTCTAGAAGAAATTGAGAGTAATGGATAAATTATCTAGATGTTCCAGAATTGGAGCAGAAACTCCCTTAATATATTTTTTATTAGTTATTAATTTGAATTTTATTTAGATATTTAAAATATTTTTGTAAGAAGTTGTTTTTAATTATGGGTAGGTGTGTCTGTCTGCTTGTAGGTATGTGCACATGAGGTATAGCACAAGGGCTAGAGGGCTGATTTCCTGATTTAGAGTCAGAGACAGCTGAGAATCATCTAATATGGGTACTGAAAGCAAACTCAGAAGACAAGGATGACTCTTGTTTTTCCTAGGCCAAGTAAGTTAGTCAAACAGAGAAACAGTTTAATGAGAAATCTGAATACTTCAAATCAGTCTGAAGCACTATCAGTGTCTTGAGACTACAAGACTACACTCTAGGTTATGGATATGAAGTAACAGACATACATGCAGCACCACACCATCCAGTATTTTATTTTATTGTTTTTTTGAGACAGGTTTTCTCTGTGTAGCCCTGGCTGTCTTGGAACTTGTTCTGTGGACCAGGCTGACCTTGAACTCACAGAAATCTACCTGCCACTGCCTCCAGAGAGCTGGGATTAAAGGCGTGTGCCACAACCACCCAGCCTACCATCCAATATTTTTAATCAGGTGGAAATTTAATGCTTTCTCCCTTGTTTAGAATAATCTTGTGAAATACACAAAATAAAGACAAGAATCTGCAACTGAGAGACATTCAATTGCCTAACAGTCTGATATCACCAGGGAATCATAATTAACAAAGGTGTCAACCAACCCACTATGCCAGCTTTAAACTCGGCCTGTATCTATCTACTCTGCCCACGCTAATTTACAAGTGTTGATTTAAAAACACTTTTACTTCAATGAATAATCATAAAAATTCTTGACAATCTCTGAAATAAATGCTTGATGACTAAATATATCCTCATACATACATCTTTTAATGACAAAAATATTACATCAAATCCTAATATATAATTTATAATAACTGTCTAATGTTTCTCCTAACTTTCCATAAATAAAACATCTGAAATGATACTTACAAAAACTTTATCTCCAACTACATTTTCTAGATTTAATTGCCTTGTTATCTCCTTCAGAGCAATTTTTTCATTTATCTGCAGCAGTCCTGAAATACAGCCCAATTAAAGTACAATTAAAATGATGTAAGTATTTGACATGGATTATTTTCCAGGTAAGTATATTTTCCCGTGCTTTCTAAATTTAAGAAGAAAGAAAAAAAAAAACCAGACTGCTAGTTTATATTACTTCCTCTAAAAAAAGGTACACAACCATTCTTTTGAAACAGCACTGTTTAAGAAAAAACTACTTTTAAAAAAGTTCTAATAACCTTTCCTTTACTTAATTTCTACAGGACCTTTAACTTTCATACAGTTTTCAAAATATAATATTTGAAAAGATTTAAAACACAACTAATTTTTTTTCATAATATACAAACCTATGTAGTTTGAATCATTTTGTTTTTTAAAAATAATTTATTTAATTTTATTTTATATGCATTGATGTGAAAAGGTCAGATCCCGTGGAACTGGAGTTATAGATAGTTGTGAGTTGCCAGGTGGGTGCTGGGAATTGAACTTCGGTTCCCTGGAAGAGCAGTCAGAGCTCTTAACAACTAAGCCATCTCTCCAGCCCCTTGTATCATTTCTTAATGGGAAAATGATGATATACTCACCATTTAAGTGAACTTGTAACACATTCTCACTCATTCCTTGTATTTCCATGAGTTCTTTCAAAGCATGATTTATTAACTAAACATAAAATATGCAAAATATTTAATATGGAAAAGATGAAATGAAGCCATCGTTTTTTTTTTAAATCATGAATGCTAAGAATCAAATATAAAGAAATCACTTTATAGCTAAAAGGTTTAACTAAATAAGACCTATTTATTATGTCTAAGTCTTAAGGCACTGAGCCTAATAGATACTATAAGATCTTAACAATCTAGCAAACTAATAAACTTTGGAAGCAACCCTCAAGTTTTCTATACATTACAGACTAAACTCCTGTCCTTGGTAATCTTTATGTCTCAGTATTTTACTATTAATATGACATTCTCTATTTACATTTTCTCTACTAGGTATCATTGAAAGCATCGAAAAGGAATAGACAAAAAGAAACATAAATGGTTTCAAAGTTTTTCCTGCAATTTCAATTCTACGGAATACTGCTAAATACTCTGCACATTTCATGAAACAAGGAAGAGCAATTAATCAAACAAAAAAAAAGAAAGTATTTGCTCATGGCTAACTAAAGAGATAAAACATACGAATAAGAATAAGAAGCTGAAGGGTCAAGATTTACAATGTGAGCTATATGAGATTCTGTTTCACAAACCACGCAACAAACGAATCCAAACAAACAAAAACTACCACCACAAAATAATAGGAAAGTTAAAGGAAAAGGCTGCAATTAAAAGATTACTAATTATAATTACTATGGAAATATACTCAGAAATGTCTCAAAATGTTTAATTACAGGCTCCACATTTTTTGGATAATGGCTGTTTGTCACGTAATTATATTCTTCTAACATTTGTAGTGTTCTATCATAACACCACATACAAATGTTGTGATTACCACTGCATATCCATTAAATTTGTAAATTAATTAAGGAAAACTTAAAAATCTTTCAAATGAGGAATAAGGACTATCCCTTCTATTCGAAATATAAATACTCCAGGAAGACTAAGTAAACTAGAGTAGATAGACAAGTTAAGCAAAGACAGAAAAACTATTTAATAAAGACATAGACATAACTGGTAAACTATTTTTAGAAATAAAACACATTTACATTTGCAATGTATTAAAGCTATCTGTCACCACAACATTATGCAAAAGGACTAGCAAATTTTTACACACATTATAAGTTGCTGGTTTCCACAAAAGGATAGTAAACAGAACACACAATCACACTCTATGAGCAGTAGATGATCAGTACTTTCTGTTTGTCAACTGGTAGTCTCTAATATAATACAAAGGACAAATGATAATGACAACCAATGTTGAGAAAAAAACTTGTCATTGTGAGCAATGATGAGTTTAAAAAAAAAGCAAGATCAACTTTAATACCACATACTAAATTTGTAGGATTTAAAAAATTGCATTCTTTTGCAATTTAAAAGGCACAGAAAACACAGAAGGTTGAAATATAATGAAATGAAAAACATTTTCAATGTCATGTGATGTAAGAAACTTCAAATGTTTATTAAAGCAATGATACATCTGAAAATCTTTTACCATGGTCTTTCCTGATCCTCGTGGTCCAACAATGAGTACAGAGTTACTTTCTCCATTGATAGCAGTTCTTTTGAGTAGCTCAATTAAATGCCTAAAATGATATGAAAAGGTCAAAAATTTAAAAATAAGGGTATAATAATTTACTGTGTCATATCTTTATAAAGCTAGATTGGAAGGTACACATTACTTCTCTCCTTTGGCCTTTCTATGCTGTGAAGGATCTAAGTTTTCCTGTATAGAAGAATACAGAGAAAAGAACGTAGCCCAGTTGAGACTATCTACAGACCGGAAGAGGAAACCCAGGAAGGCTGGAATATACTGGGTTCCACAGTGGTAGAGGAGAAGAGACAATCAAGCTAATTTTTAGATTCCCTGGGCTTAGAGATAACTATAACTTTGGTCACCATTACCTGAGCTGTCTGCGAAGTTAAGGACAAGAATGTCAGAAACACTAAGAGACCATTGCATTATATAAGTACTTGTATGTGCTCTTGTTTCACAATGGTCAGTGTTTCTATATAGAAAATGGAACTTCAACATCTCTAAGATAAAATCCGTGCATTACTAGGATTTACAAAACTTGGAGAGCAAATGTAAATATATTTGTAATAGAGGAGTGCACAGCTAAACTTACTTGTATTGTACTTGAACTCCAAATAGGTTACTATGTGGACTTTGATGACAAAATCTTTCACGTAAGATTTTTTGTACCTGAGAAACATAAGATGCACAAAATTAAAATATTACACATGCAATAAAAATGAAAGCTTATTTATAGCAGTCAGGAACTGAATAAATATTAACTGCTTTGACATCATTTTTGTGAGTTATAACTAGATTCTTCATTTATCTAGTCTCAGATAAATAATGAGAATTTGGTTGTGATCATGTCAATGAATGGGATAATTATTTCAACATATAACCAATCTGAAGGCTGTTCTAATGTGAATAAGTGTTTTACTTGCATAAAATCATTCAAAGAACAAAGACTAGAAGAAATTTAACAATGCAATCCAATCCAATAATTAATGCCAGTGCAACTACACAGTCAATGGTCTCTCTAGAGACTAATACATCTAAAATGGCTTAGCATAATCACTATCAATCTGCACCTGCCTTGAAGTCAGGATTCTGCAGAAAACTAAACTTAAAGGTTCATATAGTTGAAATACCCATTAGATTCTGAGCATAGAAACACTATAAGGATATGATTCAAAAAAGACCCTACAAAAAAGGCAGAAAGAAATGACAAATTCAAACAACAAACTATAAACAGTACTACATCATCTTACAAGCCACTATTTAATTATGTGAAAGAAATGAGATTCCACTGGTCTATACAGTAAGAAATCAGGCCCATGGATGTAGTTCCATGATAAACCAACTGCTTAGTACATATGTCCAGACTCTGGTTTCTATCACCATAACTGCAAAAATAAATAAATAAAGTGGAAAAAAAAAAGAAATAGAAAAGTAAGACATCACTGGAGCGAGCTACAAAAGAATCTGTTAAAAGTAGCCATGTTTTCAAATTGGTTTAGAATTATTGTCTTACATTTAGTGGGGAAAAACATGTCAAAATAATCAAATAGTCTTTTAAAAACAAAGCCATTATAAAGTTACTCTTTTTCTGGATCTGGTGTTAATACAGTAATCATTCAGGGATAATACTCAGGGAGCTGACTAAGAAGACTACAGGATTATTTATTTCTCCCAAACTAAGCTGTTAGATTTTAAAGTATCAAAGACAAAATGTGAATTTTTTACATGTATGGAAGGGTATGAGAAATGATTCACATGGTTATTATTTTAAATGAAGCACAAACAGCAATGGGATTGGTGCCAAAGTCATTAAAGTTACCATTAAATGATTAAATGTTTTCCAGATCTAAACATCTAAATAAGGGAATATTAACACATTTGTATAAGGCCTATTTTGAAGATTAAAACAGTTATCTGCAATACAATACATGGATTATACAGATAATAGTTGATACCTGTTAATCACTAAAATAGACCATAGACATCCAGAGAATCAATGAATTATATCTATTCCTCTACATAGTTAAGATCACTAGAAATAAAGACAAACCTCAACCCTTTCCTTAAATAAAGGAAAATCTTATTAAAATTTATTGGATAGGAAACTATGTATAAACATAAAATAGGGAATAGAAAAAAAGGAAATGAACCTATTAAAACCTTACAGAGTTCAAAAGTTCCAAAGTTATCAGAATGTAGGTTAAACAGGTGTTTCGAATCAATTCATGGAAGAACTATTCACTTCACATACAAAAAAACCTAATTATTTTTAAGCAGTAATTTCTCTTAAAAAGTAAGAGTGAGGTAAACGCTGAGTCGATGGTGCAGTTGGTGAATTGTTTGCTGTGCTAGCATGGGGACCTGAGTTCAGATTCTCAAAACCCACATACAAAGGCAGGTACGGCAAGCTCATGCCTGTAACTTCAGACCTGGTAAGTGAAGGCAGGAGAATCTGGAGCTTGCTGGCCAATCAGTAAAGCTAACTGGCAATCTCCATGTCCGACAAGGGACTTCATTTAATAGTACCATGGAGAATGACAGAGGAAGATACTTAGCGTCCACTACTGCCTCACATACACACATATAACACACAAACAGATATGTAAGGAAAAAATGGTCTTTTTAAGTCTGTCAAAATTTAGCATTGATTTTTAAAAATAAATGTAGCTGCAGTCAACTGATAAACATGCTAGAGTACAATTATCACGGATTATAGACTTATAGTAAACATATATATTTACACACTTAGAACTTGAAATACATTGTGATATCGAGCATTTAGTATAATACTCAATTATTGGTAAAGAGAATCAACAAAGTACAGTGAGGATTGAATGTTCTTATTCCCTTTGCCATCAGAAGCATGTAGCTCAGCACAGTATGTGTCTTGCATGATCAAAGCTCTGGTGATATCCTCAGCACCACCCTTTCCTAAGGCAAGCACATTCAAACTGCAAAGGAGAAAATAAAACTTGCCCCATGTAAAAATGAAACAAAATGTTGAACATAAAACAAACTCCAAAAAAGTAAAAAATAGTATCTAATGAGTTCTGCAATATATCAGTATTTCTATAAACGATGACCTAAACAAAGATGAAATTAAGAAAAGAGTTTCATATACAACAGCATCCAACAGAATAAAAATACTTCAGAAGCCTTCAAGAACTTTAACAATAATAACATGGTGTATCATTTCACATACAATTTTACCAATTTGGACAGCTTTGTTTTTACTCACTCTTTCAGGAACTTACAAAGATACCTCCTCTAATAATAATATAAAGCAGTCTAAAAAGTGCAAAGGAAAAAAAAATCAAGCGAAAAGATGACTATTTTCTGATCATCTTTAGCAAGGATCTGAGATTAAGGAACATACATACTAACCTCTGAAAGACATTCTGCATGTATTGCGTTGTTACTCTTGGTTTTACGATTGCTCATTTTGACCAACTCAAATCCTAAAAATTAAAAATAAGATGAATAAATACTATCTGCTTTAAAAGATTATTTAAAAATTACATTTACAGAATCAGATACAAATTCTTAAATGTAAAAAAATGCTTAAAATTTTCAAACAAGAAACCTACAAACATGTCCATTTGTTCATGTACTTTATATGGTATTCTCACAATTGATATGATTCTCCTGATTATTCCTCCCTTCCCCCTAAAGATACAATTCAAGCAAGTACTTGAATTGAAACATTCCTTTCATACAGAATGTTTCTCTTATCCAACCATCCAATGGAATCATTCTTTACAGAACACCTTCCATTTCTTGTTCTACTTAGGAAAACTACACAATCTACACACTAATAGTTAACGTCTTAGTCCAAGAAAACACAATACATATTGAGGACAACACAAGCTTAAATTAAGATGGAACTGAAAACCTTAATAGCCCAGATAGAAAGAGAAAATCTTTTCAGTAGAATTGATCAAGAAAAAACAAAGAATATCAGAACTTGAAGTAGAAGACTTGGACCACGCAGGCAAAGATAATAAGATGAAAGAACTGTGGAACACCAGGAAAAGACCAAATCTTAAAAAATCTTAAATTATAGACATAGATGAAGACAAGAACCCAAAGCCAGTGGAATAAAGCAGATCTTAAAAAATATATAGAAGAATGCTGTGGAATAGTCCTTCTGTACACTGTGTGAATATATGTTGGTATGACTGGTTTAATAAACAAGCTGACAGGCCAATAGCTGAACAGGAAAAAGTTAGGTGGGAAAGCCAAACTGAAAATGATGGGATGATGAAGGGCAGAATCAGAGGAGTCGCCAGCCAGATGGATAACTAGTTGGATATACAAAATTGGATAGATGTAAAAGCCACACAGAACAATAGAAATGACTTAAGTTGTAAGAGCTAGCTAGTAACAAGCCTGAGCTATTGGCTGAGCATTTATAACTATTATTAAGGCTCAATGTGATTATTATGAAGCAGCTGCTGGGACCCAGAGAAACTCTGCCTACAGAAGAAACTTTCCCCAAATTAAGGAAAGATACATACATACATACATACATACGTATACACACACACACACACACACACACACACACACACTGTGTGTTTTAGTTATGGTTTCTATTATTGTGATGAAACATCATGACCAAAAAGCAATCTGGGGAGGAAAGGGTTTATTAGGTATACACTTCAGCATTGTTGGTCATCATTGAAGGATGTTAGGACAATAATAATTTAAGCAGGGGAGGATCCTGGAGGCAGGTTCTGATGTAGAGGTCATGAAGGGGAGCTGCATACTGGCTTGCTTCCCATGACTTGCTTAGTCTGCCTTCTTTTAGAACCCAGGACCAGCAGCCCAGGGATGGCACCACCCACCTTGGGCTGGGCCCTCTCCCACTGATCACTAAATAAGAAAATACCTTACAGCTGGATCTCACTGAGGCATTTCCTCAATCAGAGGTTCCTTCTTCTGATGACTCTAGCTTGTGTCAAGTTGATATACAAACCAGACAGTACAAGATGCAAGAAACATACAGAACAAGTAAAACTAGAAAAGAAGTCCTTGTGGCATATTATAGTTAAAACATTAAATAAACAACAGAGAGGATACTGAAAGCAAGAATAAGAACCAACAACAAGTTATCTATGAAGGAAACATACCACAATACTAGCTGATTTCTCAAATGAAACTTTAAAGCCAAAAGAGGTTTGGACAAGTTGTAAACACTACAGATGCCAACCTAGACTACTGTACCCAGCAAAACTACCTGTAATAGTGGAAGTAGGAAGACAAATGTTCAGTAAATGGAACAAGTTAAAGTCATGTTCTAAGTCCAATTAGACTGCTGTAAGTTATTGCCAAGATAGTTCTACTGGACACTTAAGAGATAGTGTGTTGGTCTTAATTAGCACCTGTGCTAATATTATTGGTATCCTGTTCAGAAAATCTTTCCCTGTGCCAATGAGTTAAGACCTATACTCACTCTTTCTTCTATCAGAACCATGGTTGTCATGTCTTATGATCCATCTGGAGTTGAGTTTTGTGCATGTTGATAAATGTGGATCTATTTGCATTCTTCTATATTCAGCCATCAAGTTTGTCCAGAATCATTTGTTGAAGATGTTGTATTTTTCTTCTCCAATGTTGTATTTTAAACTTTTATTGGTCATAAAATAAGGTGTCCATAAGTTGTGTGTACGAATGTGTCTGAGTCTTAAATTCGAATCCACTGATCAATGTGTCTGTTTTCATGACAATACCACACTCTTTTACTTGAAATCTGGGATAGTGATACCTCCAACATTTTTAAAAAAACTCTTACTCAGGATTGTTGTACTTACCCTGTTTTTGTATGTATATGTTTCCATATGAGGCTGAAAACTTTTTTCTATTTCTATGCTAAATTGTATTGGGATTTTGATGAAGACTGTGTTGAATTTGTAGATTGCTTTTGGTAGAATGGCAATTTTCAGAATTATAATCTTATGTATCCATGAGCACAGGAGACCTTTAGATCTTCTGATGTCTTCAATTTCTTTATTCAGTGTCTTAAAGATTTAGTTACAGTCTCTCACTGTCTTGACTAGAGTTTCTTATCTGAGCTGACAGTACTCCCAAAAGCCAAAGACAAAAACCCAACAGCAGACATAAGATGCCCTCTTTTAAAGCTGGCTAGAGCTGCCTAACAGAGTCCCCCAAAATACAGCCAAAGCTGTTGTCCTTCGCTACATGCTCAAGGTGGAAGTTAAGTCCTTATGCTGAAGACAGAACGCACTTCAGAAACAGGGCCCAGAGACCTCTGAGCTTGAACACCCTCTCCCCGAGGACTAGCATTCATGGTACAGAAGGTGCCACATAAGCTTCCAAAGGAGGGAAGCAACCAACAATCCTACCCAACTGTGACGCCTGTGAACCACGTCAGCGCCCAGCATGGGGGCACACATATTTTGGTGGAATTAAGACTCATTCAACAAATGGGATACCATGCCTGGCACTAGAAACCTAGTAACTACTCAGAACTAGTAATAATGGTTATTAGAGAAGCATCTACAACCATTAATTTGCTAAACCAGCATAATCCCTAACAAAAATCTATAAACGATTGTTTTTATACCCAAAGATAAGTGTAGTCTTCACACCTCAATAAGGAAATTTCTTTTTGAAAAAGATGAAAGATCACAACAGAAAACCACAATCAATCAAAATATAGAGTCGTGGAGTCTAGTTCTAATGGATATATAAGACTCAATGAACATTCTGTAATGGAGGGAAGAGGGGAAGGGAGAAATGTTAATAAAATTATAATCTCAATAATAAACAAAAAATAATAAAGAAAACGTTAAACAAATTGAAAAGCACTCCTAGATCCACAAAAATACCGAGGTAACAAGGTAAACAGTTTCTTCCCACATTTGAGAAGCAATGACAGACATTGAGGATATAAATTTAATGGAGCAGGAGCAGAAAATGGATTGAATGTTTCCCTACCTTGACACATTTATATGGGTTCCTATACCTGAAACAGATCTTAAGAAATGCCAAGCAAAACTTTAAGAAAATATAGGAACAACACTAAAGATGCATGAGGAACTTTTAGCTTTGGACCTGTTTCTTAAGCAAGCAGTAAACAGAGCCTAACTTTGAACTAGTTAGTATAAAAGCTACTAAAGATTTATTTACCATCACTCTTCAAACACATACCAATTCTTGCAAAGCACCAATGAAACTCACACTAATGTTAAAGAAGGAAATAATCATGATCTTATAAACAGATGCACAAAAACATTTGACAAAATACAACACTCATCCATGATTTTTAAAAAATGAAGCAAACTAACATGAGTTTTTTTTTTTTTCTGACAAGGTAAATACTGTTTATAAAAAAAGAACTAGAGCTAGCAGACTTACTTTTAATGTAAAATGCAAAAGTTCCCACTATCTTTATTCCAATGGTATTGAAATCCTTATAAAATGCAAGGTAAGAAAAGTCAAGGACATACACATGAAGGGGGAAAATGGACTTTGCCAAATACGTATTGTGTTAAGTTTATGAGTAAGAAATATAAAAATTCCCATTGCTTTCCTATAACACAACCTAATTTCCAAATTAAAACAATACTATTCACATTTGCATGCATGTGTGGGTGCCTATGCGTACGTGCGTTCTCTCTCTCTCTCTCTCTCTCTCTCTCTCTCTCTCCTAGGTACAAATCCATTAAGATATGTACAAGATCTATATGAGAAAAACCACAACATTCAAGTTAAGAAATTAACTCAGTTTCCCCAACCCAGTGTTAAGGTGGACTTTACTAAAAGGTTCCGCTCTATAAATTGCATGGTTTGGAATATGTAAACAAAGACTCCAACTGGGAGGAAATATTTGATCCTATTTGACTAGATTCAAAATACACAAAAAATCTTAAAATGCTATCATGAAAAGAACCTATTTTAAAAGTGCCAATGATTTAAACTCACATCTCATCAGAGTAGCAAGAAAGCATGAGATGCTCAATATAATATCCTTAAAGAAATTCATAGTCAAAAGGTTTTCTATCACTCCACAGCTTTTAGAAAAGTTAAAATTTAAAACAACGATTTCACTAATTGCTGGGAAGTCTTTGAGTTAATGATAACGTTGCTTGTATTATTTAACACGCAATAGGACTAAGTGTAAAAAGAAGGCAGGACCCCAGCATCAGGGCTTTATTAATTTACTGCTCTTTGCTTCTGACTGTGGATGTAACCTGACTTTTCAAGTTACTGCTGCTATGACTTTCTCGTCATGATAGACTAGAACCTGAAGCTGAGTTGGGGTGCTTTTGTTAGAATATTTATAACAGCAATATGACACTCATGGTATATTTATTTTACTTGAAATTGATGCCTAGTCTCTCATTGGGTACACCTGAATTTAGGTAGTTATTTCCTACCTAAATACCTAAATAGCTGTGATTAAAGCTACCTGCTACCATACCCACAATGACTTTTTACTAGTAACCATGGAAACTTAGAAGCAGCATGTTTTTCAATATAACAAACTTGTACAGCCTTACAATGATTTTTACCATGATAAAAAGCTATGAAACCATAAAAAAAGACAGGAATAAACTTCAGATAGCTACTCCTAAGTTAAGAAAGAAGCCAAGTGGGAAATGCTACAGACTGTCAAACTATATAGATGATGAATCAGGCAAAACTATAGAAACACTGACTGCAGTCACAAGAGGTATTTTTCCTCCATGACAGCATACTAGAAATACCATATGACATCTCCCAGAATGTGTAATACACAGACAATTCCACTGTCAACTTTGGACTTGCATTGATGTTTCAACATTGGCTCATTAACTGTAACTAATATAACAAACTAAGGCAGGAGTTCATACTAGAAATTAGGTCAATAGTAGAGAGTGCTGGACAGGGTTGACAACCAGGGGTGTAGGAACTACGCCTGGTTAAAATTGCATGTTTAACTTACTTTACACATTAGTTTAATTCTAAAACCAAATTTGCCTTTATGGTACAAGAAGACAAGATATTAAGACTAGAAAATATTTTTAAGCAGTTTATTTCCTGTCTAAGGTAATGATTTCAAGAGTAAAAATGACTACTTCTTGTGGCAGTCCAGGCTCTAATTCAGTATTTTAGAATCTGGGTCAAGAAAATCACGGTAAATTCAAGGCCAGTCTAGGTAACACAGGGAGCACTACAACAGCCTGGGGCTACATAGGGATATCTTATCTCAAAACCAACAAAAACCAAAACAGACAAACAAAAGATGATGTACTTCTACAGGGTATATATTTAAAACTGCCTTACAACTTTTTGTTACAAGGAGACTTTACTTGGCACTTTTCTTAGTCTAGGACTATTACGGTGTTGGGTAAGATAGTTGTCACAGCCTGTATTTTCTGTCTCAGAACAGTTTTCAGTTATTTAGGCTAATTCTTCAAATTTTAAATTGTACAGCTTTAAATAACATTGTTTTTCAATTTTAGGAATTACTATTAAGGCTGATGTAGATTTAGCCTTTTAATACAAATATTCCAACCATTTACATGTCTTCACTACATGTGATATAGGAGACATTAGTAATGGAAATATATGACAGTTTAAAATATCAATGAAGTTGAATCTTGGCAGCACAAGAAAAAAGGTGATATACAATATATGATCTTTTTACATATACAAAGCAATGCAAACTAATTTCTTATGTTTAATGATATACATAGTTAAGAATGCTAAAAGGAAAACTGAAAACCAGTAAACATACTCTCACTTATATCTTATTTTTAGATAGCTGTCAGTGTCTTTGTAATTTCTAAGTATCAGCTGTCCAGTCCTAAGCAAATGCTACTTGTCAACGTATCCTTCCCACACACTCAGAAGAATCAAGAACTTCTATTACTTAATAAAACAACAAACAGTGTACATGAGGTTTAAAGTTATGGTTAAAGGTAGGCTGGACAGATCATCTTGCGAGGCCAAAACACTCTCACTTGCACATACTGACATTGAAAGAAATAAAACAGTCTGAAACTACGTGCCCAAATCTAAAAAAGGTAAATCAGAGATAAGCTACATATCCAGTCACTTCTATGCTGATGACATATTCAAAAGATATGACTGATGAAAAGGCTGACTCATTTGATACTGCTGGATTATGGTAAAATATCAGAGCTCACTGCTCACCAAAAGTACTCAGACAATCGCCTAACTTAAAGTTGAGAAATTAAGGGCAACGTAATTAGGGTAAGGGAAAATGGCATAATTTTAAGTCCTGCTAAATGTTATACATATAGCCGGAAATTCTAAGATCTGGGTATGAATAAAGTCATTTACGATTGATAACCTTAGGAATCTTGGACTCTTTAACACAAAAGTGTGATGTCTCAAAAATACCATTATCTTGTATCTTACATATTCCTGTAGTCGTACTTTTTCATTGGGACCACCAGCCGGCAATTAAAGACCTGGAGACTTATTTTTAATTATGAAAGTTTGGCCTTTAGCTTAGACTTGTCCCCAACTAGCTCTTATAACTCAAATTAACCTGCTTCTATTAATCTACATTCTACCATGTGGATTGATTTCCTCTGTTCTATACTGTACATCACACTTCTTCAGATTCTCCCTGGTGTCCCAGCACCCCTAGATTCATCTCCTCTTCCTCTCTCTACCCAGAAATCCTGCCTATCCTCTCCTGCCTATCTATTGGCCATTCAGCTCTTTATTAAACCAATCAGAAGGCTACTTAGTAAAGACACATCTTCACAGTGTACAAAAAGATTATCCCACGACATATTCATGTAATTTTCCAAAGGCCACAGCTGGAACAAATACCCAAGAAATAAGGAAACATTGCAAGTCAGCAGAAACACACTCAAAAGAATTTAGAACCTGGACTAAAAAGACAACAAAGTAACTATAAATACATGGAAATGAAAGTCAAGGAGGTAATCACAAACAGTTCATTTATTATGTTTTCAGGAGGTAATCACAAACAGTTCATTTATGTTTTTACAAAGACAATGATATATTGATACCAGAAACCACAAGGACTCTAAAGCATACAAAGAATTCCACCTCCCCTGATCATAGTAAAATAGCAGAAAAATCATTCCAAACAAAATATTTTTAAAAAATAAAACAATTTTTTCAATGTACCTGGAATTAGATTGAGAGCTAATTGCTGGAAAACAGTAACAGAAGTCACGCCCCCTTAAACAAACAAACCAGCAGAATATTATCTTTAAAGTGATGAAAAACAATCAGAAAGCTGCAAGAAACCTTAACCCCTCAAAATAGAACCAGAACAAGGCCTTAGAAGCAAAGGAGTAAGAAAAGTGGGTGGTTGCTGCATTAAGAGGCCATACTGATGTAAGAGGAAAAAGATACCAATAGGACGGTCAGAAAGGCAGTACAGTAATCAGAAGTGGCAAAGATGAAGAAACAGCTAACTCAACATTCATAATTGAGAACACTGCTGTCCAATGTAAGCGTAAATTCCAAGTAAATTAATATTTTCTAATATATTTAATAAACACTATAAAAACAATTCCCACTCATTTATACTATCCACATACATTTCAAGTGCTCAAAAGCCACATGAAGTTGGTGACAAATGTACTTAGTAGCACAAGAAGAAAACTTGTTTCCTGGAGATAAAGCTAAAAATAAAGTTTAAGGAACAATAACAACATATAAACTCAGACTGTTAAACATATTATCCAGAAGATAAGTAATACTCCAAGAACAGATTAGCTATCTGCCACAATGCTACAAATCCCTATGGGAAGCAGCAAACTAAAAAAACTACACAAGACTTATAAAGATGATAAAAAAGAAAAAAAAAACAATTTCTGGAGTCAGGTGGTAGTGGAGCACACCTTTAATCCCAGTACTCAGGAGGCAGAGGCAGGCAGATCTCTGTGAGTTTAAGGTAGCCTGGTCTACAGAGTGGCTTCCAGGACAGCCAGGACTTTCTCAAACAAAATAAAAGCAAAAAACTAAAAACTAAACCATAATTTCTGAAAGAATAAATCCAAACAGTCAGTAAGTTTCTGAAGAAAAAATATCTTCGGTACAGAACTGTAATCAAGGCATTACAAATTATAATACTAGAGTCATTAGATCGGCAAAATTAAAACATAATCGTTGGTGAGATGGCACAAATCAGTCTATCACACACTGAGGCAGGAGTATAAAATGTCATATCCATTTTAAAATTTGGTGAAACTGAAGACAGACTTATACAATCTACAAAAATAGCTATGTGCATAGGAAAACATTTATGCAGATATTCATAAATATTCTAAACTAGATCGTTTATAAGTAGTTAAAAAACGAACGTAAGTCTAATATCCATTAAGACTAACTGCGACTTATTCTTAAAAAAAAAAAAAAAAAAAAAAAAAAAAAAAAAAAAAAAAAAAAAGCTTGTACTGGGCTGGAGAGATGTCTCAGAGATTACTGCTCTTCCAGAGTTCCTGAGTTCAATTCCCAGCAACCACATTGGTGGCTCACAACCACCTGAATGAGGTCTGGTGCCCTCTTCTGAAGTGCCGGCATTCCTAGCGGCAGAGCATTATACACATAAATCTTGAAAAAGCAAAAGCCAGGCAGTGGTGGCGCACACCTTTAATCACAGCCCTAGGGAGACAGAGGCAGGCGGATCTCTGTGAGTTCGAGGCCAGCCTGGTCTACAGGAGCTAGATGGACAGCTGGGAACCTTTGTCTCGAAAAACCAAAAAAAAAAAAAAAACCCTGATTTTTCTAATAAAGAAGTTTTGGGCACTGCAGTTTTGAGCCCATCTGACATAATTACCTCCCTCACACAAAGAAAAGGTAAACAAGCACAGGGTAATGGATACATGAATAGGGTCCATTGTATGGACTTGCACCAAATCAAATTTGTAAATAAAATAACTTGGACGGTGACTCATACTAAGCAGAACTAATATTGATACTAACAATTAATTCGAGGATCTTCGGATTCTTTTAAAAAATCTTATTAAGTGATTTGGCTCATTAAAGTATTTTTACAAAAAGCAATGAAAAACTAACGACTTTATGTAAAAAAATGGGAAGGTGGAAAAGAAACCGTTAATTCACTATAAAAAACCGAAACACCCAGATAAAAAGCTTTCTCTTCTACGCTACAAGGAAAGAAAATTTCGAGGTGTCTCTTCTTTAAGGACAAAACTCAGTATGAGGGACCACCCGATTCCAGTCATCCTCCCTCAGAGCCTGCAGTCTTTTGTGTGGCGGCATTCAGGCAGAGCGTGCAGGGAGCCTTCACTCAAACCTCCCCTGCCCGTTCCTTGCCTACCGCTTCTCCAAAAAATCCCTAGGAAGACAGAAAAGGAAGGGATGCAGGATGCGGACCCCGCAAGGCTAACTAGAAGTTGATCCAAATTCACACATCCGGATTGACTCTTCCAGAAGAGTCCCAGGCTCTGAAGCAAGGGTGAAGTGGAGGGTCACCTGCAGAAACCCCGGTTTCCTCTCCACACTGGCCAATCATGTACCTCCCCCTCGAGCCTTCTGCAAGGAGTCTCAGCAACACTCAGCCCCGCTCGGGGCTCCGTCCTCGGCATCGCCGGGGCTCCGGGAGCCTGCAGCAGCCCGTCTGCTCCGGGCCTGCCTGGCCTGCACGAGCCTACCTCTCTCCCAGTGCCCCTCAGCCTGACTTCTCCGCCCGCCTGCGGCCACTGCCAACGCGACCCCGCCTCGGGACCCGCCTTACCTCCCGCAGTATAAAGCCTGCCCAGCCCGGGGCAACGCCGGCCACCGCCGGCTGTGAGGACCCAGGACGGTCACCTCCTTCCCGGCTCCGCTTTCCCCTGCCGCTGCCAAGCGCCCACAGCCACTCCCAGCATGCGCAGCGCTTCCACCGCCTCGCCCCGGATCGTCACGTGACCTCCCGCCCCTTCGGGCCCCGCCTACTTCCGTCCCTCCGCTTTCCCTAAGGAGGGAGGAGGCGGCTGGGGGTGTTAAAGAGTAGCAACTTCCTCCCTCTTCCCGCCCCCGCCCCTCTACCCCCTGCTACAATGTCTTCCGGGTCGGCAGCGCCTTGGAGCCTTCTGGGAAAACATCTCATTTCCTCCCCTCCCCCTCCTCCTGCCGTCAACCAACCACCCTCCCGTCAGAAAGGGACATGCGCAGTGAGTGCCTCCCGTCTCTTCTACCCGAGCCCCCCCTCCCCCCCCAAGCAGAGAGACCCCAGCAGCAGCAGCAGCTGATGATGAAGAGAGAGGCAGTGGCAGAGGGGGGGCACCTTTTATTTCTATTTTTAAAGGGACAGGACACTAATTTTACCCCACTTCAACCTTGAATTGAGGGGGGTGGGGGGAAGGCGGCTGAGTTCCTCCCCCACCCTCCAGCTCCGAGCCCTGAGTGGGGGATTGAGCCGGAGAGAGGAGAGGAGTTTCTTCTTCTTAGAAAACCCCCATCCACGACTCCTACCCCCTCAGCCCCTCTACTCGCCTGCTTCCTGAGCCCCTTCCACCCTCCTTCTCTGTGGCCGTGAGAGGAGGAGAGAAAGAGACCAAAAGCCTCTTAGCAACACAGACCCTTTGCTGTTGCTGCTGCTGCTGCTGCTGTTGCTGTTGCTGCTGCTGCTGCTGCTGCTGTTGCTGCTGCTGCTTGGCCCTGGCTGGAGACATCTCCCTACACTGGGAGCAGCCACTTCCCCAGCTCTCCTCCTCCTCCTTTGCCTCCTCCTCCTCCACTCCCCCCCTTTATTACCCTTTGTGTCGTCCTCCACAGCTCCAGGGAAGGCACTCAAAAGTGGGGGGCAGGAAAGGTAAGTGCGTCTGGGGGGGCTCCATTGCCTTCCTCTGGCTCTGACTTTCACTCCGGGCAGCAGGAGCACCAAACCTCATACGCAGTGGAGCTCCGGGGTGAGGAGGGGGTGGTGCTGGGGGGTGAGTGAAGGAGGGGCTGGAGTAAGGAGGGGTGTGTGAGGTGGGGTGTCCACCCTGTCAGGGAAGGAAGGACACTTTTATTTTCGTTTGCTGTTGTCAAAAGTGGTTTCTCCAGCTAACATCTGATTGTGCCTTGCTTCAGTGGGGGAGACCTACAAAAACAACCCCCTCCTTCCTCCAATGAGGCGCCAGGGAAAGAGGCAGAAAGAGGCATACTTTCTAGATGTCACTTAAAAAATTACGTTTAGAGAGCTGTTTTCTCTCTCCCCAGGAAAAGCTGCCTGCATTTGTTTCTGAGTGGGAAAATGTCGGGATGTGAATTGTGTTGGAATTGCTTATGCAGTTGTAGACCTGAGTGTTTCTCTTTTTGCTTCTGTCTGTGGCTTGGATATTGACTTTAGGGTTGGAAGACTTGACTGGTGTTTATGTTATGTGTTTAGTTTCTCCATTTTTTATTTTGTCTGAATTGCATAGCAAATTTCAAATTTTAGTTCATGAGGCCTTTGGTTGGGTTTTACACTTGTATTTTTTTGTGAAATATTTGTTTCATGTTTGACTATATAAAGTTCAAAGCTTAAAATGCTTGAAGTTTAAATGCCACTGGTAATATCTTTGCCCACATACGTTTCTGGTATTTATTTTCCATAACATGAAAATATTAGCTGTTTCATAACTAAGTGGTTTTTTTTTTTAACTCTAATCTTTGTAACTTGTCTGAACAAGTCATCCCCATTGAAAACTTTATGTTGTTCTTGCTGCATAGAAGGCCAAACCTCCCCATCAATATTGTGCTGGATCGGTACCACTTTCGTTTTAACTGAATTATTTATTTACTGTTGTAAATTGAGACGAGTTTTTCATCCAGAGGTAGTGAACCAAATTGTTCACAACATGTGAAAGAAAATAAATTTTTCAAATTCACTTTCATGAGTTAAAAAAGTCATGAAGTTGTAGCTAGTATGTTATAGTTAGATACAAATTGAAAGGTAAAACTGGATTTAGACTTAGAGAATAACAGTTTTGATAAAAATTGTGCATTCTGTATGGTATGTTCTTAGTGGTTTCATTCTATAGTGCTGTATTTTATTTATATTTATATATCATTTATATTTCAAAAATAGTGCTATGTTTCATTTCACAAATACTAAAAATATATTTCTGTTCTAGGCCTCATACTTGTATCTTACATTAGGAAGTGGTATTTTGTTTCATTTATGGATTTCTTTCCCTTTTTTTGAAGATGGATGCACACATTCATCTTCTTATTCTCTCTCTGTGCTTCTCTCTCAGGTTTTAAAAACTGCTTTGGTTTTTCTGATTCCATAATTTATGTCAACAATAGGAGAATAGCAATTTGATCAGCAAGAAGGATTGAAGAAATAGACATCTATAATGATATTTGACATAGTATCGTTCATATAGTCTTAGAATGTGATGATCCTTTTTGTTTGTTTTATTTCGTTTTTTTGATGGTAAAACCATTTTGTACTCATGTTTTAGTGACCGAAAGTCAGTACATCTGTCGAAACTTGTTCAGGAAAATTTTAATTACCAACTGTGTGTAAAATAGACATTTACACACCGGCGGGGAACTGTGTAGCAGTATACAGTATGGTCCTATTTCTTTCATTTCTGTTATAAATTTAAACACTTTTTTTTAACCTTTCTCTGAGATGCGATTGCTGCACTTGAGCAGAAATCTGTGCTAGTTTCAATTTTGTCTTCCATCATAAATATTAGTAATACTGTTAATACTAATACACCTAAGCTTTTCTGTCTTTTTACACACTTAGCAGTCATAATACAATGGATAGGAAGGAGAACTTATTAAAGGAGCCTATGTTAAGTATGCAACTCATATAGACAATTGAGATAGTAGCTGTCTAGTAGGCAGCTAAGTGAAAATTTACAGTCTTGAACATAATGTCTGTGTTTAGTTGTGTTTCCTCTTTGTTGAGACAGGGTCTCTTGCATGTAGCCTTTTGAGTGGTGGGATTACAAGCTTGTGGTACCATACCCAGCTATTTGTGTTTTCCTTTGAAAGTATTCCTATTCTCCTGTTTCTTACTTGATCCCTACTATGGTTAGACCACTCTGTATTTTCTGTAAAGGAGATGACAACTTATGGCTTGAAAACCTTTTATGTATTTTTAGAATGCTTATATTCTAAGTGTTAAGTACTGTTGATATTTTAGGAGGATAATTTTTCAAGTAGATAATACCTTGGAGGTCACATTATATAACTTGTCACTTTCCACGCTGTGATATTTAGAAAACCTGAAGAATTTACTTAAGATTCCCAGGTTTTTGGTCAGAAATGAAAACTTTCATGCCTAATTCCATGTATAGCAGTTCAAAGTTTTACACAGAGACTTTTTTTTGAGACAGAGTCTGTGATCTGGAAAGCCCTATCTAGACCAGACTAGCTTAATTCACAGAGATCCACCCGACTCTGCCTCCTCAGTCCTGGGATTAAAAGCAAGCAGCCACCATGCCTGTCTAGGCTGACTCCTTCCTATGAGTGTTAAGGTACATAGCTTTAGAGCTACGATTTGCCAACTTACAAAGCAGTAATTTGATGCTGCCTTTTTTGAGAGGCACTAATTTCACTGGTTGTGAATTCCTTTTTCAGAATCATTTAGCTTTCTCTAATACTAGTCCCCATTCCCCCTCCCCCAGTTAATCAGCTAAGTAAATATGTTTTTACTCTTGAATTGAAAATCCCTATTTACAAAATCAATTAGAATTATAAATGTTTACTTATGAGTTTGACTTAATGAACTATGTAAGGACAAAACTTTTCATCTGGTTAGACCTTGTATGCACCTCATTCATAGCAAACATGGTAGGTACATAGTAGGGCCAACTGGCTGACATAATTCATATGAGTTCTAAAAATAGATTTTTTTTCCACGCAAGAAGTGTGAGATTAATTCCCTTTCCTCTTTCCCCCCTCCCTCCTGGTGTAATTCTCATTACCATGAAAGTTTTTTTTTTCCTTGAGAGTTTTTTTTTTCTTGATATTTGCTATGGCTCTCACATTTTCTAATTAACAGTTAAATTAAATGCTGTTAAAAATGTAGTACTCATAATAAGAATTAAAAACATATTTCCTTCTAATTCTCATCAGGATAGAATTTGAGAAAAGTGGCTTATTTCAAGTAAGCAATTACTTATAAACTTGATTAAACATGTATTTGTTCACTGTCCACTTGTTTCATCTCAGTGAGCGAACTATACCGTAGGATGTTGGGATGAGTAGGCTGCCTTTACCAGCTCTATAAAGCAGTCGCAGTCATTACTTAGGTGACATGTGTCCCTGACTTTGTTTTTTTGGTCCTTACCCAGACAATTATCAGCTTTCCAGTTCTCTATGGATATGAAGATTTACACCTAGTCATCAGTGGGACCCCATGAAGTCAGCCAGAAAGCCTATATCCACTTACGTGTCTTTGCCAACTTTGTTGGATTTTGAATGTATGTGAAAAATAGATTGTGCTTAGACATTAAACACTTGTGGAATATCTTCTTCTGCTAGACACTGTGGTGGGCATCTGAGAACAAGGGTGGACCTGCAATTCCATGCTAAGACAGTTAATTGTATCCCATACATGCATTGGTCAAGTATTATAACTAAAATTTTATATTAACAATATTAATATTGTTAGGTGCGAAAATGAATGCTCCAGGAGATTATTACTGTATTTTATTTTATTAGAATAGACTAATATAACAAAATTTTTACTTAATATTGTACTTTAGAGATTTTCAATTCATACACAATTCACGAGCTTTAGACTATGAAAGTCATTATTTGGCTACTGTTGTTGAGTTTTTATTCTAAATATAATTCTTTAATTTGAAGATTATTAAAAATGTTCATTAAATTTTTTCAAATAAAAAGCAATTTTCTCCAAATTTAATGTTTTGCTCTCAAAATATTTTTTTTCTGTTGAACCTCAGACAACAGATAATCTTTCATGGTTTATTGAAAAGTATACATTTTTATTTTGAGTGCTTAAATATTTTGTACCATACTTTAAGTAACTCTTACAATATAATTGAGGTCCAGTAAATTAGTACCGACTTTTTATAAGTTTTAGAATTTTTAGTATATTCTAGGCATATTTCTTCAAGGTCCTAATGAAAAAATTTTTTCATTTCTAAATCAGTTGCAATGTTTAATACTGCTTATGTGATACTGCGTCTATAGTTTTAATAAAGTGAGTCACAACTTTCTCAATAGATGAGTTCTTTAAAAAGCAAAGAATCCTGTATCAGTTTCTTTAATAGCTTTAATACATAATTGAACAGTACCTTGGAGAGAAAAAAGCTACATTCGCTTCTCAGTTTGGGCCATGTATGTTTGAGAATAATGTTGATTAGGAATTGAAGAAAAGGAGTGGATGCCTCTGCTGACTAGTTTAATGCCATGAGAAGTAAATTGACTCTAAATGGTAAATTCAGAACTCTTTCAAATTCATTGTTTGTGTTTTAGTAATACTTAGGGCTTATTGTAAGTGTGTAGCACCTTCATGAATATATCAGTTTTACTCATTCTTTACATTTGTATTATTGTGTCATGTTTCATATGAGGAAATCCTTTACCAGTCAAGTAACTTTTATCATTAGACGGCACCAAGCACTGTATTGCATTAGACATAGGGTACTTCTTAGCTCAAAATACAATCATAGTAAAGAGTTTTCTCCATCTGTACTGTGGAAAGAATTAGTAAAATGATGGCTCCGATAGCTTTATCGGTAGGATGATGGAAAATTGTTTGAAGTGTACAGGATGGATAGAAAAACAGACCAAATTGAAGTCTCTTATAGGATACAATCCAGTGTGCAACTTAAAACATAAGTATAGTCAGTCTTCCCTTTACAAAAAAATCGTAACGTGACAGAATTCTTTATTTGACCTTCCTTTAACTGACATGGAGTTACATTTATCATTTTGTTAAATGAACTTGGAGATTACAGCAGTATGTAACAAGGTATTCCTTCTAACATTTTTATACAAATGTTTTATTAGTAGAATGCCACAAAACAACAGTATATTTATTTAAAAGCAGCTACCAAATTAAAATGATTTTAGTGCAGTTTGATTCTTTTTTCTTCTTTTGCTTTCGTTAAGAAAAAAGGGGAATTAAATAAAAATTTCCTATTTTGTTAATCAGTTAATCTTGAGGTTCTGTCTTACTAAATGTATATTCATACTGTATACTCACGTTGAGTGTCATTCTATAAGCAGTATGCCAGTCCTTGGGAAAATTTTGAAGTGCTAAGAAAATCTGTGTTTCTGTTGTAGGTAAAAATAGATAATTACAAATGGTTTCTGACATATGAGAACAATAAAAAAATCAATGGAAAAGAATAAGTCTGGTACGAAATAATTTTTTTTAGATAACCTAAAAGTAAGTGAAAAGTAAGAATCCTGACTCTTTAGCATTTCTGTTTGAGGTATTACATAATGCTTTAATGTTGGACTAAATATGTCTTCAGAGAGAAAAAAGTGAGATATTTATAGATTAACACACATTAATATTTATTTTCTAATATAGGTAGACATAATGGAAATAAAAATGCTAATGACGTTGAAGCAGCTGCAAAGATTATACTTTGTTCAGAGTTGGATATGACAAAATTTTCATCTAGCATAGTTACCTGCAAAACCTTTTCTTAGAGAACTTTTCACTAAATTCCATAGAATTGAACAAATTAGCAGAATATATTGCTTTAAAGGAAAATAATGAGTTATGTAATCAACCATGAACCTTGCAGGGGTGAAGTATTTGTAAATTGGTTCTTTGCTAAATTCTGTGTTTTAAATCAAAAGATTTATAATCTGGACTTTTTGGGGGGTTGGTATTACTGTGAAAACCTAAATTCTTGTGCTGATTGCTACCCCAGTTCTCACTGCACGTCTGTATGTCAGAACCTGAAAGTACATATGAAAATGTTTCCTAAGACCCAGTCGTGAACTTTATTTTCTTGTTTCTATGGTTATTGTTTTTTATTTGCTATGAGTAAAGACATGTTAGCCATTATTGTACTTAGTCCATACGTTCTTAATATTAGGATTCAAAAGCCATAGTTGAGGCTGCACTACTTCCTGTAGTAAGCGAAAGAAGTACTCCACAGTCAAGGAAAGCAAGCATTGCTGTTTTATGTCGCTTCTTTATTTGGGATATACTGATCTAAAGTGAAACTGCCATGTAAAGAACGAAGGGACTTTTATTTGGAAATTATAAAGTTTTTCATTGATAAATATCAAATATCAAAATATTTAGAATGCATGTTACAGTACAGATAGAATATTTTTTAAAGCATTATTCCAAAAACCATTTTCCTCTTTCCACATTAATCACAATGGAGTTTGTGCTAAAGGATTTCTTGGCCATTTTAGAGACTTAATCTAGTTAAAAGGTTTGTTTATGCTTCCCATCTCTGTTATGCTGATGGTATTACAATGCTGGCCAGAGCCAGACATCTAACTGTTTATAACATTCAAATTTCAATTAAAGCTACAGTGTTTAGTTCAATACATAGCAGCACGCCCATGCCAGCTAGGATTGCTGGTAATGTATGTGGTGATTTTGTTACCATAGGCTTTGTTAAATTTTGCAACTCCTAAGAATATTTTTTAAATATACAAAGTGTTAGCATTTAATTCTTCTTATAAATGTATAAAACCAAACTTTCCTATAGGATAATATATAGTATTTTCTGTTTCCCTTTAACAATTTCTTTTGATGATAATAAAACCGAACTTTTTTTATTATTTGATTTCTTAATGTTCCAGTTTAGCTTCTTTCTTTCTTTAAAAAAATTTTTTATTTGCTTATCAATTGATTTGGATCCTGGTTCTATTTGGAAGAACAGAATAATGTGCTGCCTTTCCCCATAAACTAGGAGTCATATTCCTGTGTCTTTATGCATATATAGGAAGTCTACATGCAAATAACAGATTTTAACTCAATCCTACGTTCTTTTCTGTCCTGTTACTCTTGCCGTTTGCAGTTGTGTGTTTAAGTAGGTTATTAAATTGTTTATTTTTTCTTTTTATAAAGGTATAATGAATTTAATATGCCTTCAGCTGCTCATCTATTTTTGTATCACCTAGTCATAAATTGACTTGAATTGTGTGTGTACTTAGTTTCTATAATTTAGTAGGCACTTTTGCTAAATTCATTACTTTTTTCCTAACGTTTTATTTCTCTTATACATTGACTTTCTGTATATATTGTAAAAATGTTTTTGTTGAAAGTAAAATACATGCAGCTATAAATCTATCTTTTAGGAAAGATGAAAATTCATATAGAATCAATTGCTAGTAAAATCTTTAGTATAATCAAAAGATGTATGTGGCTCAATTTTTAAATTAAAAAACAATCTCTTTTTTATAGAATAATATGATAGTAAAGTAAGAAATACAATGTGATATCTGAAGATAAGAATGGAAAATATACAAAATTTATAGATTTGTAGGTTAAACACATGGATAGATTTCTAAGATAAGCTAGGTAAAAAAAGTAAGTCAAATAATGTATACAGTATGTTGTCATTTTTTAAAAATAGTAATATTCTGTTATGTTTAAGAATGTATATTTGTACAGATAAATATAGTGCTTATTTTCTACTGTATTTGTCATGAAAGTATAGACTCTGCCATCCATCCATCTATCTGTCTATCTATAAACAGACCTAGAATATATTTACTAACTTACATGTTTTGTGTATAGAAATCATCTGTCTAGAATTCTGATTAAGTTAAAGAACTCCATATTTGTATGTTTTAGTATTACTTAGATTTGATTTCAATGTTTTTATTTATATTGTCAAATTTATAATGAAGAAGTACATTCGTATATTAAAGTAACAGGAAAAAAGGACCCATAAAAATTGCAGGCCTAAGCAAATAGTTTCATGAATAGATCTCTGAGTACCTTGAGGAAATTTCGTATTGTTAAAGTCATCATATATTGATACACAATCAGTCAGACCGATCTCGTCTTCTTATGTAGGAGAGTAAAGTCTTGTCTTCTGTCATGAAACTGTATGTTGAAATATTTTACTTATTGGATATCCTTCTAGTCTATCCCGAGTGATAATGAAGGATGTCAGTTAGGAAGTTTTAGTCTAAGATAGAAGGAATGCATAGACCTATTGTAAAACATTTTCATCAGTGGTACAAATTATTGTGTGTTCCCAGAAATATAGATCACATATAGTCTCTTGACATTTCTACAGAGTTTTACTATTTAGCTACTGTTTTTAATAGAGGACAAAAATAAAGGAGAAGGTTTTAAAGAATAAGCATTTTTCTTTTAAAGTGACTGAAATATGTCCTTGAAAAATCAGTCTTGGAACTTTTGTAAAATTATATCAAAAAGAGTATGTAAATATGCTTAGTAAAGAAAGTATCAGAATTCTACTTTTGGGATGGATAAGTTGATGTGGATTTATATAGAGGACAAATATTGAGTTGTTACTGAAGGAAGTGATTTCAGGCAAGGACAAAGCTAATGAGATGAGAACATTGGCAAACTTATTAATTATTATTTTGTTGTCATTATTTTCTTTGTTTTTTTAGTCAGGATCTTACTATGTAGATGAGACTGGCATGGAACTCATAGAACTCTGCCTGTCTGCCTACCTCTATCTCACAAGTGCTGGGATCAAAGGCATGCACTGCCACACCCACCCCTGCAGACAGAACAACAAAGATTAAAGTTAAAAATAATCTAGTAAAGTAAGGCTGTGATTAGAAATATTATACCTGTAAATTTCTGGTTTTACTTTTTTATTTCCCAGAACATAAATCAGAAAGGAAATAAGCAGAAAAATAGGAAAAAATAATTTGGACAAAAATTAAGGAAGTGAATAACTGTGCAGTTAGAACTAGAAGGTCCACTGGTTTCTGAAACTAGTGTGTCTGGATATGAGTTGGGAATGAAGCACTTTGGTTCAGGTAGTAAAACATTACCAACATACAGCATGGGTTTTTTTTTGTTTAGTTTATTAAGATTCATACCCTGGTTAATCCTTGAGAGCAGTTATGAATAGTAGACTATGAAACTATACATATTACATATAGATGCTAAAAGTAGAAAAGTCTAGCTTAGGTTTTCTCCATTTAATTTATGGATTTTGATTGATTTGATTTATCTTGAAGTAGTCCTACAGTTACAAATTATGATATTCTGCCCTTACCACCAGGAATTTATTTTTTTCCCTTTTGAAAATAGACAAATTTATTATAACAAATACGATGTTGTATCTTGTTTCCAGATGAAAAGAGATGTAATTTATATTTGAAAAAGCGATTCTCATTAATTAGATGTTTGTTGTTTCCTTTTTACCAATGGCTTGCCATTACCTTCCTTAAACTAATATATGTTGATAGCTATTGTGTGCTTACTGAGATGTGTAACATGATTCTCTGTCTTCTAGAGCTAAACCCTGGAGGTGCAAAAGGCTATTAATCAAATAATTGTGCCAATAAATGCAAAATTAGGACTTTTTGTCATGGAAAGTTACATGAAGTTTACTATTAGAGGTTTCAGTGGAAACAGGAGACATCTATTGTCAGGCAGTGTTTAGTTGTAATTTCTCTGAGTTTCCTTAATCATGATGGAGAAGCATTCCCTGAAAAGAAAAGCCCAAGGACTTCTAGAGGCTTAGGTACAAGCAAAACTGCCAAGACATTGAAAGCAATACTTTCCTTGATATTTGGGTTAAAACTGAAATGTAGACAGATAGTCTTTGTTCTTAATGAGAAAAGCTCACAATTAGTTAGAGGTCGGCTGTTACTAAAGATGACTTTATTTCACTCTAAACTAATAATGTACTTTCCCATGCAGCCATGATCTTACTTTCAGATCTCATAAGACTCTTTTAATACAAATTTATTGGAAACTATGATCAGAATATACTTTTCTAGAGATAACTAGGCAGAACTTAGAAGAGGAATTAAGTTAATATGCCTTTGAGTTCAAAAGAGAAGGACCTAATTGTGATGCCTAATCGATATAATGAAGTAAAAGCCCATTTCAGGTATGAGATAGATGATAACAAATGAAGTTATGGGACATAGTTTTGTGGGGCAACTTGTGAACAGGACAGTAACACATGGAGCAAATCAAAGCAGAGAGAAGAAGACAAAACCATTATAAATTTATGCATGTTTATCTTTAACTAGAATGTAAATGTTTTACAAATTATTTCATGTACTGCTAAGAAAAATAGTGTTACACAATAATGGTAATACAAATATTAGCATTTTTGTTCTTTCATATGAACACATGCAGTCAGAAATGGTAGTAAGTGACTAGGCTGCACTCCTTGTCTCACTCCATGATGTTAGCCTTGAATAATTTGATGTATATGATTTGCATTAGGATTTTTAAAGATAAAATAGAAGAAATGTTATTTTTCCCTTTTTAATATAATGTTATCACTGAATTGTGTTCATTCCGTTTGAGCTTTGGACACTACCTTATGTTTTTATTAAATAGTTAACAGTCTGATAACTAGAGGCTTGAGAAACAGAATATGATAAGAACATGTAAAAACATGATAAGATTAATGGATTAAGTCCGTGGTTAACAGCAAAATATCAAAATATGAAGATGTATAAGAGTGAAAATATATTTAAGCACTCATTGAATACATTGGAATACTATATGACTTAAGGGTTGATAAATTTTTTCAATGCACTAATTTTATTTTACTTTTTTAAAATTATTTTTGGTTTTCTTAGACAAGATTTCTCTATGTAGCTTTGGAGTCTTCCTGGAACTCACTCTGTATATCAGGTTGGCCTCGAACTCATTGAGATCTGTCTGCCTCTGCCTCCCAAGTGCTGGGATTAAAAGTGTGTGCCACCACCACCCAACTTCAGTGAACTGATTTTAAAGATAAACAGTTTGTAAAATAAGTTTGATCTTAATATTCTGGGATTCTCAGATATAGGAGATTATCTTCCCCTCCTACTCCTGCCTTCACCTCCCTTTCCTTTCTTTCTTATAAAATTACATTTATTTGTTTAATATGTTTGTATTTGTGTGTTTGTGTATTTGCATGGATGTGCATGTAGAAGTCAGAAGATAACTACAACAGGGCCAGCCGGTTCTTTCCACCATGTGAGTCAAGGATTGAACATGTCTTTAGTCTTGAGGGCAAGTACCTTTACCCCCTGAGCCATCTTCCCAGCGAAGACTATGCTTCTCAAAGCATATTTTAATCTCTAAAAATAAGAGATGTTTAGAGTTCTTTATTTATTTACTTATAAATACAGCATTCTGAGAGAGTATACATAGCTTGGATACATATTTTTCCAGTACCTAGAGGAGTAGTGAGTAATAGATCACAGCTATTTGAAAAGCTAATTAGAATACTTGAAAAGAAAACTTACTGATTTTAATACTCTGGTCAGTTGTATCTTCTTTATGGGAATAAAGATTGGTTTGGGCATTCAGGAATTGCTGTGTTCCTTCTGCTTTATACCTCTTTATTATCTTTCTATCAAAGCATATTCCTAAGGACACTAGTTCTGTGATAAATGAGTAGTACCCCTGCCCCCAAGGATTTCTTTATCAAATAAGGTAAATAATTCATGGTTATAATTAAAGAATGGTAGATAGGGTTTATAGCATATGTTAAGGTTTATCAGTACTAATTTCAAATCTCTAATACAATTGTTAATAATCTACTGAGTACTTTGAGTACTTCTCTGTGTGCCATGTACTGTGCTAAGAATTTTATAGGTATTATAATTAATTCTGTTTTAATAATATGCTTTAATATATATGAATATGATCCCAAAATCTTTTCTTGACTTTTTTCTCTTTTTTCTTTTGAAAAAAAGAAATTGAAAATGGATTTTTTTTTTTTACCCCTTACCTAGTATATCCTGATTGTGATTTCTGCTCTATCCTCCCAGTTCCTCTCTAACTCCCTGCCCACGTGGATCCCTTTCTGTCTCTAATTAGAAAAAAAACCTGATTCTATAGAATAATAAAATTAAGATAAAACAAGAACTGTTACATCAGAATTGGGCAAAACAAACAGAAGGAAAAGAGCCCAAGAGAAGGCACAAAAATAGACTCAGGGATCCCATAAAAACATTAAACTGGAATCCATAAAATATACACAGAAGATCTAGTGCAGATCCATGCAGGCCCTGTAAACGCAGCTTCAGTCTAAGTTCACATGAGCTTTGCTCATGTTGATTTAAGACCTTTTTTTCTTCGTGTCCTCTATCATCTCTGGCCCTTACACTGTTTCTGCTTCCTCCCCCAAAGAGTTCTCTGCGCCCTGCAAAGAGTTATAAGATGGAGATATCCCATTTATGACTGAATGTTTCAAAGTTTCTCACTGCAAAATATCTGTCTGTGGGTCTCTGTATGCCTTCCCATCTGCTGCAGTAGGAATCTTCTCTGCTGATGGCTGAGCAAGGCACTGACCTATGAGTGTAGCAGAATGAAATGTCGTTAGTGGTGGTTTCATTGTTTTGTTGTTATTGTTTCTTAAAGAACAATGTTTGGTTTTACCCTAGTTCTCTTATATATCTGTCTCTCATTTTTGGTCACCCAAGCAGTGCTGAGTATGGGTTCAATTTCATCAAGAGAGCCTTAAGTAAAATCAGATAATTGGTTGGTTACTTCCACAGACTTTGGCCACCATTGTACTTGAATATCTTGCAGGCAGAACACCATTGTTGAGCCAAAGGTTTATGGCTCTGTTGATGTTTGCATTTCTCTTTTGGTAGCATGCAGAAACCTTCCTGTACCAAAGACACTAGAACATAGGGATGAAGGTTCTATGTAGCTGCCAGCTCAACTCCTTCATATTCAACGACTTGTGTAGTTACCGTCTTTGTAATGAGGCCTTGCTGTCAGTTTGTGGAGAGCAACCTATAGTTTTGGCAACAGCCTGGGTTGTTTGGTGGTTCCCTTGGGAGGGACTCAATTATATGTAACCAATCCCAGTAATGGCAGCTTCATTCTTGTGACAAGAGATATCCAGTTTGTGCTCTGTTTTCCCATTATTTGACGATTTCATTTAGATCACCTTCGTATATGTATATACTTTAGGAAACTTCTATTTTATTTAGTTTCCATACTAACCCTAAAATGGCCCTTAACTTAACTGTCTCTTTCCATATTCCCTCCTTCATCCCCCCATCCCTCTCCTCACTTGATTCTCCCATTCCAGCCCAGCCCCCATTCATAGCTTTCTAGTCTGTTTCCCTTTCCTATCAAGATCTGTCTATCTTCCTGTCCCCTAGTCCTTTACTGTATACGGTTCTACAGATTGTGGCTTGGTTATTATTGACTTAAGTTATTACATTTAATTCTTTTAACAAGTAGCAAAAAAATTCTAAGAAACAAGTAGGAAGTATTTCTTCTTTCTGCTTATAAATATAGGCAAATTTTCTATAAAGAATGTAAAAGTAAAATAAATACCATTCTTTTGCTGCCTCTTTATAGCACTGGGAAAAGAAGGTCACAGGCTTTATCCATAAAGCTAAATGCTTCCATTCACTCCTAGCCACAGTGTTTACTGGTATCAACAATAACCCATTATGTCTTTTTTATTACTAAGCAGCAAGGACTAGAGCTTTGAGAGATACCCCTTGACCTGAGAGCTAGCTCTTTGCACTGCATCCTGGAGTACATAGTCTGGGGGGGTGGCAACTGAGGTTTCTGTGCTGTATTTTTTATGAGGGAAATTATTTTGTCATGGTTTTCTTAGCATTATTTTGAGATTTAAATGTAGAGCATATGAACTCTTTGCATCTTGCAGATATTCATTAACATTTTCCTTTTGCTTCTCCCATGTTTTATTCTTTATGAAGTTAGACAATGCCTTGTAACTGAAAATCTGGTTTAATTCATCTTTATGCTAGTGTGTACTTTTCTTAACAATTAAAATATTCTATAAAAGTTGTGGAACACACATTATAGAGAAAGTCAAATAATTGTAGCTAGGTAATGCATACAGTCTATTTAGATTTTATAGCCTTAGTTTTGATAAACTTTTACCATTAATAAAATAAGAATATAAATATATTTAATCTTAATTTCTGTATATTAAATTGGTAATACTACCAAAATGGTTAAGAGCATGAACTTTGGAGCTAAATTTTTGGATGTGATATATTTTGACTCAGTGTTATTAATAAAATAGATCTAAGAAATGTATCTTTCTCAGTTTTTGTGTGTGTGTGTGTGTGTGTGTGTGTGTGTGTGACAGAGAGAGAGAGAGAAAGAGAGAGAGCGCATGTGCGCTCACATGCTTTAAAAAAATGCTGGATATATGATTATGCACATTAGTGTTTATATATGTTATATATTCAAGTTCATAATTAATGAATGCATATTATATAACTATATAACTAATGTACATAATTATAAATAGTGTACTATATGTATATTATAAAAAGATAATAAATAGTATGTTTTAGGAAGTCTAACAATGTTTTATTTCATAGGATGAAATGAATTTGGTTTGACTTGTTTCTTTGACATAGTTCTCTCCATTGTTTGTCATAAAGAGACTGAGATACAGATAATTCAGAACCTTTTAAAGTATGACAATAAGAAATAAAGTAGAAAAACTAAAGTATGATGTCAGAATATTCACAATCCAAGTTATCTTTTGTGTTTTATTGAGAATTCAAAAAGCCTATCAGCTAGCAAAATAAATGTTCTCCAGAAATTTTATTGTGTTGTGTTGGTGTCTTTTTATTTAAGATTGATCCACTCAGAGGTTGTGGAATAAATTGCATTAAAATCAAATGAGTCTATTTAAAGTCAAATAGTGCCTAGCTCTCCCTTACGATACCTCAAGTCTGAGTGTCTTAGTCATCAAATGGCTTTCCCTCTCTTATGAACTAGTCAGACTTTAGTACTCCTAGCACTGTCTGTACTCTATCTGTACGGGTTCAATGTGTTTCGTACTCCTAGTGCTGTCTGTAGTCTATCTATACGGGTTCAATGTGTTTCTTACTCCTAGTGCTGTCTGTACTCTATCTATACGGGTTCATTGTGTTTATTACTCCTAGCACTGTCTGTACTCTATCTATACGAGTTCATTGTGTTTATTACTCCTAGTGCTGTCTGTACTCTATATGTACGGGTTCAATGTGTTTTTGTGAACTGTCCTAGATGCACCTCAGTATTTTTTCTTTAAACAGAGATACTGAAGTTTAAAGAATGTATTACTATAAAATATTTTTTAAAATATTCTAGGTTTATGGAGTAAATGCTATATTTTTGTTAAGACATTGTGAACAGTTTCTTAAAAAGTGTTTAGCTTTTCTTATATACTGTGTAATTCATCAGTTTAAGAATGTTATAAACTGGTTGGGAACCAGAAGAAAACTTGAGATAACCATATCTGAGAGTATTATAAATGGTTACTTAGCCAACAAAACAAAGCAAAAAACTATATAATTTCATATAGCTTCAGAACACATGTACATGCATGTGTGTGCACATACACACACATGAAAGCAGAATGAATTTTCTCTTTAAACGGATTAGGGATGAAATTCAGTGGTACAACATTTGCCTAGCATTTTTGAAACTCTTGGTTTGATGTCTCCAGTATTAAACAAAAACAAACAAAATGGGTCAGCATATAAATGGATGTGATAGGAGGACCTCTGGAGTTGGTTCCTCCTTCCACCTTTACCTTGGGTTCTCAGGGATTGGACTGAGGTGTTTGGGCTTGTGTGCCAAGTGCTTTAGCTGCTGAACTTCTTTTCCCACCTGTTGAGACTATTTTTCAGATACATAAAGTTCATACTAATTTTCACATATATTAAATACTCTAGACTAGTTTTTAAGTGTTATTTTTGTTTGTTTTGATATTCATTCTACTGGTTTCATAAATAAACTTGGAAACGTGGTTCTCTTAATTTTCCTAGTTTAAAAATCTGATGGGGAAACTCTATCAACCAATCACATCTAATTAAGACGTGGCTACCTGCAGCAGAGGAGGAATAACTGGGAGAATTAAGGTGCCTGCCCTGTCTGCACGGTGCCCACAGGACATATAGGAAGTCAGACCTCCCACTCTTGTAGCTTGAGTTTTCCCCTTATAACCATTAAAAAATAGTTGTTATTCTTGAGCTGGCCTAGTTATTCATCATACCGACTTAATTCGATACACTTGACGCCCAGTTCGTGGGGCTTTTAGAGCCTCTTGCGGCTCTGACCAGCTGGAGAAAATGGCCTTTAAGCTAACTTAGAGTTCCATGGTAGTGAGACACAATCGCTCCTGTCAACACAGATCTATTCCCGAGAGAATGTTGAGCACCAAAGACACTCCACCTGGAGCCTTTCTTCTTGGCAGAACTGGCCTTTGGGCAAAGAAATGTCCATACCTCAGTCACTGACAGAGATACAGAGTATCCATAAATGGATAAAACAGGACTGTCATATCCTGCATACATGCATACAATATTCAGTATAATTTAACTTTATCAATATGCAAGAATCAATACCAATATAATTGTCTAAAACCAATAACTCACAAATACCAATCTATTTTCCCATCATCTAATTATCCCTCTTTTTTTTTTTCAAAAAGATCCCTGAGCCTCTAAAGTTCCTCCCCCATCCCTCAACCATAAACCAATTATAATCAACCCCTAAATGATGTCCCTATGCCTGAGGGCAAACTCTGCTGGGAGAGGGGACATTGTCCTCTAAAATTGCTTCCAGCTGTCATGGGGGCGATGTTCTTTCTAGGGGATCCTGTTAAAGTAAATGATGGTTAAATCCCAAGATTAAAATTTGGTCTGATAAAATTGTAAATAGTCTCTGAGTATTTTGTGGAGGTCTGGCCAGAATGTTGTAAAAGATGTGCACCATTTTAGCTAACCAAGTTGGAACCGTCTCGTGCAGCTGGTACTCAAAACAGGTCTTGTAGTAGTGCTATCGGCATCATGATGTCATATTAACCAGGTGGAGTTGTTGTGGGGCCCCATCTTCTTCCTGGAAACTTCAAAGATTACTGCAGGAAAATGTATTGTTTATTATGGAAAACGTAAGCATTATTTATATAGACATACATATATTCAATGAAATGTATGATAAAGACAAAAATAGATATAAAGAAAGGCAAAGAAGTTTTATAAATTATGTTTTCCTTCTGTCCCATATCATGGCTCTTGATATAAGACAGAAACTCTGGGTTGTCTCTTAACAACAGGCTTGGAATTAGAGAGGGACTGAGCCAGAGTCCAACTCCAAAACCAGCTATATATATTTAGAAATATAAAGTACATTCATATATATCTAAAAGTATGTTTTGAATATTTTCACTTACGGAACCTATTCGATTTTCTTGCTGATCCTTATTGGGCTGTAAATTGTTTCCATCTATCAGTATTCAAACATCCAGGGTCCCTTGAATTTTTTCAAGATGAGTGTTTTCCTGCGGAGATAAGAACATAATCCTGCCCCTGTCCTATATGCTTTTCTTACCACCTGTATGATTATCATCATTGTGGATGAGCATGTATGCTTCTATCTCTGTTTAAAACATTGTTTATGTATTGATATATGTTTACCATATTGCACTGTATATTACTACTTCTGATCAAGATACTTATACATTGTTTACATTTGAAGGTCATTGTCCTTATTTATTGCACAGTTGTTTATTGTCTTAGTCTTTAAGTTATATAGGTATTGAGAATTATAGATCAATAGTCATCTATTTTTGTTATATTTATAATTAGGCTTATTAGGTTCTTTAGATACATAGAGATTATATTCAGTATAGATAGATAATCTTCAATGTCTTCAAAGAGCTGTAGAAAATGGCCTTTAACTTAGAGTTCCGTGGTAGTGAGACACAATTGCTCCTGACAACACTGATCTATTCCTGAGAGAATGTTGAGCACCAAAGACACTCCACCTGGAGCCTTTCTTCTTGGCAGAACTGGCCTTTGGGCAAAGAAATGTCCATACCTCAATCACTGACAGAGATACAGAGTATCTGTAAATGGATAAAACAGGACTGTCATATCCTGCCAAGATAGGGTAAGATCGTTTTGAAAAGTTTCTTGCCTTTGAAAATGGTATGTCAGTTACGTTAGGCCTTAGCCAAAGTTGGTTGCTTCAACATTGAAAATGAGACTTTGGGTGATTGATTGCCCAAGTAGTCAGTTGTCTCTGTCATTTGTTGCACATTTTGGAAGTTCCTCGATTGCACTTCCTGTTCACTCAAGTAATATTGTTTCTCTTCTCAGATCTTTGATGGAGTTGAAGATTAGATAATTGTAGTTACCTTCCTTATGATTTAGCCAAGCTTAATTTCAATGCAATATTTAGACTCCTTGAAATAGAATGTTTAGTAAAACTTTTGTTATGCGTTCCTTGCTTGATATTGTTTGTTTGTAATTTTATATTTGGTATCTGTTCCAATTGTATATAGTTGTATTGGGTTTGGATCGATCTTGTTTAGACAGAAGGGGGAGATGACGGGAAAACTATCAACCAATCACATCTAATTAAGGCGTGGCTACCTGCAGCAGAGGAGGAAAAACTGGGAGAATTAAGGTGCGTGCCCTCTCTGCGTGGTGCCCGCCAGACATACAGGAAGTCGGACCTCCCTCTCTTGTAGCGTGAGTTTTCCTCTTATAACCATTAAAATATAGTTGTTATTCTTGAGCTGGCCTAGTTACTCATCTTACCGACCTAATTCGATACAAAAATCAGTTTTATAAATCCTGAGGTAATGAAGCCACTTTAAATTTCTGCCAAGAAGTCTTATATTTAAATATATTTTAAAGTTATACTTCATGAAAAAGATTAGTTTTTCAAAGTGAGACAGTTACAGACATTTTAGACTATCCTAAAGGACAATATTATTTAGTAAGAGACATCAGGGTCTAACTTAAGGGAATAATAAAATTTTCCAAACAAGGATATTGTCTTAAAGAGAAAAACTTGTTTCTGTTTGCATCTCACACACACACACACACACACACACACACACACACACAAACACACTGAGTAAAGAGAGTCCTCACACTTGAGGAACAGTCCTCAGGTTTTTCATGATACAGAAAAAGACAAAGGAAGGTCTAATCATTAAGTTCTATATGTATGTTAAGTACTTGGCCATAGACTTGACTGAATTATAAGTCAGGCTTTTCTAAGGGATAATCATAAATTTTTTATGCTCCCAATTTTATTGGTTAAAATAAAAGATAGGGGTGCAGAAAAGCTTTATGGGTATCCAAAGTCATGTAGCAAATGCTACATCTGGGACTGAGATTGCCTGCTCCCTCTTCTACTTATATCTCCCTTGTACAATTAAGCAGGATGTGACCGAAAGGAAAGTCAGGCAAGATGCTAGAAAGTTGTAGCAGGCACTTTACATAGGAATATATTTTAAATACATGTCAAAGGACTGCAACACATGCTGCTCTTGTAGAGGACCACAGTTTGTATTGTAGTACACCCACACACCAGGGTGGTGCACATTTATCTATATGCATGCAGGCAAAAACCTTTACATATGAAAATAAACCTTTTAAAATATGAACCTTTTTGAACTTTTTATTTTAAATTTAATTTGGATATTTTAAAAATGACTTTAGTTTTCTTCATCATTTACTGTTACAGAGTTTTCCCAAAGCCACTCTTGTGTAGGATTTCTCACAGGGAGCACTATAACCCTTCTAAAGCTTTGTGTGGTAATATATTGTTAAATCTCTTCTCTATAAAACCTTGCAGTGCTGCATGGATTTATTATTTTTCTCAGGGAAGAAAATTGCTTCCTTTTTTGAATTTAGTTAGGTATAGTCTTATTTCTATTATGAAGAAAAACTGGGTCTCTTGGGTAATTAACACAGCTTTTTCTTAGATGGTTTAGAATTCTGTTACTAGGGTTCAGTCATAAATATACTTGATAAGGAAAGATTTCATAATAAATTTTAAAGATGTAAAACAGTTCTTTCTCTTTCTCTCTCTCTCTCTCTCTCTCTCTCTCTCTCTCTCTCTCTCTCTGTGTGTGTGTGTGTGTGTGTGTGTATTACAGTGTGCATGTGGAGGCTAGCAGGCCCGTGAACTAATGGTTTCTGTCTCCACCTCCCATCTTACTGTAGAGTTCTGGGGTTACAGGAGCACACAACTGCATTCAGATCTCTACTTGATTTCAGGGATGGACTGAGATTGTGAGGCTTGTGTAGCTAGAACTTTACCTACTTAGCCATCCTCATCTGTATAATAAATTTAAAGGATAATCCATCACAGTTGGGATTTTGACTAAATAAAGATTTTATCCCAGTTTACATTATGTTTTCTTAATTTTGGATCTCTGTCTAAATACAAAATCTAAGTGTTCAATTGTTTTCACATTCAAAATTTGGTAAGTATATTTGATAGTGAAACTAGGTGTATCTTTATTCCTTCTTTAGGTTAAGGGAAGCAAAACAATAATACAGTCACGTTTTCTGAAATAAATAAATGCTTGAAAGTTGAGTCTACAAAGCTAGACACGGTAACCGCAGAAAGCATCCCTCCTACAATGCATATGGCAAAGGAGAAATAAAGCTCAGCAGGCTCCAGACAAACATGCATGCTAGAACTGAAAGTGAATTTTCTCCTTTATATCCTTAGATTCCTTTTATCAAAAACTAAGACCATCTTCTTTTTAGATATAGTGAGGTGATAGGTACAGATTTTAATTCATAAAAATTTTCTCAAAGTAACAACCTATGTTTTACACAGTTTGTAGTTAGCTCATCATGTACCATATATGTTTTAAGGTGCATTGTTTTCTACTCCATGTGTTTTGTCTTTTAAGAAGAAGTGATGATTTTTAATTAAATTTAGTTGAAATTTTAAGAATTTTTTTTCCATACATTGTTTTGTTTTATTTTTTCCATTCAAGAACATAATTAAAGAAATAAAATTTTTTTTCCTTTCTTCCCCTTCTCCCGGTC
>PVIU01002470.1:106494-172030 GCA_004026605.1 Ondatra zibethicus | reverse complement strand
GTCTCAGCCAGGGCAAAGGGGGTCTTTATAGACTCATGGTGATGGTCTCAGCCAGGGCAAAGGGGGTCTTTATAGACTCATGGTGATTGTCTCAGCCAGGGAAAAGGGGGTCTTTATAGACTCATGGTTGGCTGGTTCTAAAGAGACAGTCCCTTGTCCAACTTTGATGGTGAGAGCCTGGGCTTGCAAGAGTGGGCACTGCCAACTTTAATGGGATGTCAGACAGCCTGTGTTGGGTACTGCCACCTGGCCTCTATGCCCATCACCTTGGGCATGCCATTCATAGGTCCTTTGCCTCAGGTACTAGGTGCCGGGAACGGGGGCTGGATGACCTCCACAGGAAGGTCACCTCATCCAGTAGGCGCCATATTTCACTCTGTCACACACTCTTGTGGCGTTAGCCTTGTATGATGGTGCCCACATTGTAGGAGGCCATCCATATGCCTCTTCCTCAAACTTCCTGGTGTCTTCACTTCCTCACTCAGGGCTCTTCCAAACAGCTAAGCTGTTCACTACTACCCAACAGCTACCTGTTTATCCACACCCAAGCGTTTTCCCCTCCAATCAAGTGATTTTCCCTCCAGGAGGAGCCCCTAGTTTCTTTCCTCAGAAGTCCTGTGAAGAGATCGCAGAGAGGCATTGGTGGTTCATTTTCTTTCAAGTTAAGCCCAGACTCAACTCTTTCTTCTACTGTAAATTGGTCCTATGAGGAAACCACCTAAAGGCCACAAGTATACAAACACAAGTTAAAGTGTTATTAGAGAGATAAATGAGATAGGAGTCTGGGTTCATTCATGTAGTTGAGAGGGTTTTTATTTTAACACACTTAATAGTGATCTCCAGTGAGGCGTTTATGTTTCAGGATGGCTTGGTAGGGCACATATGTGCTTTATGACTTCATGGGTTTGATAATTCCCAGGTCATGCATGGAACCTCCTGACAAACTTTAGGGCCCCACATCCCAGTACCCTCCAATGGTAAGTAGTCCTCTACCACAGAAGGCTTAGCATTGTCTCAGAATCCCAAGGATCGGCACTGATTCTTGAACTTGAGGCTCACTAGACCTCTCCACAGCATCCTTGCCCTCCCTGGCCTCCTCCAGCACCATCCGCCTTGCTGAGTCATAAGCAATGAGCAGCAGGGCATTTTGCACTGCAGCTGGGTCTGCTGCATCGCTCTATTTTGCTCTGAAAGCATTCAAAGCTGGAAGCCTTTTGAGTCACCTGATCAATGGGTTGAAGCAATAATTCACTCTCAAATGCCAGACTCTTCCTGAGCACTAACTAAGCCTCTTTCTTAAAAGCAAGGACGTGAAGGCATTGACCTGTTATTTTTCTGAAAGGGATAAGACAGTATTCTCCAAACCACGAGGACCTACACCTTCACCAGCAGGGAAGACCACTGGCTCTTCAAGGGACCTTATCCCCCATCTCCTAGCGTCCCATGAGTGATGTCAAGGTTTGTCTCTCTCTTCGGTGTTACTTACTGGTGTAGTGAAGGTGTGCCCTCTGGGGATGGATGCTCTGTTCTTCGTGCCTCAGCGCCTTGGTGCAGAGCCTTTCTTCTGAGCTCCTCCTCAACAGTTCTAAAGTACATCTGAGAGCCTCTTCCCATTCGCTGCACTGCACCACCGTGGCTCAGCTTCAGGTGGGTTTCCAGTGGCATCTGAGGACCCAACTCCCTTATTTCCTCAAGGACACTCAAACACTCATCAGGAGAGCATGTTCCTGTGTGCACACTGAATTCTATTGTGCCTTTGTTCCTCCAACAGTGATGCAACACCCTTTAGATTCCTCCCATGGGACTTACAGGACTAACAACCTGAGTTCAATTGCCTGAAAGCATGGAGGACAGAAAGAACCAACTCCCAGAAGTTGTCTGCTGACCTTACACACACACACGAGAGAGAGAGAGGAATACCTGCACCTGACATATCATATACATACATTGACAATATTATTTTATTTTAAATTATTATTATTTATATGTATGTGTTTCTGTTTGTGTATATATGCCATATATGCCCATGGAGATAAAAAGGCGGCATTGAATCTTTTAAAACTTAAGTTTCAGGAAGTTGTGAGTTGCCCAACATAAGGGCTAGAAACCAAATTTGGATTTTCTGTGAGAACAGAGTCTCATATTACCTGCTTAGCCATCTCTTCAACCCTGTAAAGTAATAAACAATAAATAATAGATAGACAGATAGATAGATTAGATGATAGATAGATGATAGACAGATAGATAGATAGATAGATAGATAGATAGATAGATAAATGATAGACAGATAGAGATAGATAGATGATAGATAGATAGATAGATAGATAGATAGATAGATAGATAGATAGATGATAGATAGATAAAAGACTTCAGTCACAAATGAACTACTTTTTCTTACAGCTACCAGCAGATAGCTTGATATTTTGATGACTCAATAATTTGCTCCTTCTTCCTCTCTGCTGCACCGTGACCTTGGATATTGTGCAAGTTCCTTATGAGCATTTACCTCAGGTGATGTATTAGCAGGGTTTCTAGCTGAGTGAGGGGTGTTCCCACATTATAAGGTGAGTGTAGCAATTTCTATGAAACAGAAAACTAGGGAGACTTGGTAGATAGGATGGTCACAGTTGCCATCTACTCAACTATCCCTAGCGCAGGTCTCCAAGTGTGGTATATGTGTTCTTAAATAAGGGGTTCACTTAGGCTCTGGGTTAAACTCAGTCTTGTTTTTACATCTCTACTATCCTATTCATCTCTGGTCTCATGCAGCTCAAATACAGAAGGTCCCCGGGGAATCTTAATTTCTTCTCAGTGTTGATATCCTAGAGGGGTGGGGTTTACAAATGTACTGCTTGAATGAAACTTTCAGAGGAAAGTTGGAATGTTTGGCCTGGGTTATCATCTGTACCTCAGGAGATACTTTGTGATGTGAAAAGAAAAAAATAAGACTGAAACTATCTTGGAAGATCTTGAATTTTTCTAGTAAGTCTCTTCAGATGCTGACCTTGCCTAAGCCTAGTACTTTTTCCAGGCTTCTCAGGCGCCATTAGCAAAAGCCAGGAAGCCCCAAAGTCCTCTAGTTGCCATGGGTCACTAGTTGCCGTGGGTCACTAGCTTCCGTGGGTCATCAGTCTTTCCAGGACCCCCGACTCAGCAAAAGTAATACTTCATTTTATCCCTCTCCCAAACCATCCCAGCAGAAGTAGAACTATCATCCACCAGAATATGTGTCTATTAGAGCCCCACTTTCCACAGCACTAGGGTTTGTAGCCATTTCAGTGAATAAAGACCTGGTTTCCACATCCTGAGGATGAGTTTCCTCTCATCCTTTCCTAAGATCACAGCATGAGACAGAACTTGGAGCAGGACACTTCTGGCGATGTGACCCCAGAAGCAGCAGCAAGGAAAGAAAGGGCAAAGTGGGGAGAGAGGCACATGTCACACCTGGGAGACAGTCTGTGACTACATCGTAAACGTCCAGTACAATCCAGATCTTCCAAAGCACGGTACCTCCGAATTGCCTGGGACAGGAAACTGCTCATAATCTTGTCAAGGTGCCAATGAACCATGGCCACTACGAGTAGAACCACCCAGCAGATTGCCAGTTTGGAAGGTTGATTTCAACTATGAGCTCCTCACAAAGTTAGTCCACACTGTGAGACCTTCCCACTCCCAGCTGAGGCTTTACACTCTGAAGCTTGCACATGGGTGCGGGTTGAATCTATCACACTGCCGTGCTTGCAAGTAAATATCAGTGTGAGCCCCCCCCCTCAGAACTATTTATGGGTTAGTGTGTGTCTGGAACCCTTATACTGCTGGGTTTGCAGGTAACTGAGTGCAGGTGTGGGCCTCTCACTGAGCTTGGCAGGAACGGCAAAGAAATATGTTTAATGAAACCACATGAAATTCAATCAGGCTATATCCCTGTAAAGCCTTATTTAGATAAATAAAGGGAATAACAGATGGGCAGGGGCTGGGGGTATGGGCTCACGCGGTGTGTGCAGCAGAAACCATGAGGCTTAGAAGGGAAACCAAGGACACGAAGTTAATAATTGAATCCTAGCCCATTCCTATTCCCGCAGCTAAGAAATCTGTTTGTGAAGTTTATCCTCATATACTAGAGAACACATAACCACCCTCATTCCTAATTCCATGCTTAACAAGTAATCATCTGAATATAATTTGGATTCCATGAGTCTCAGCTTCAGGAGAATGTATTACAGAATGCATGATTTTTCATCACTATAGCAATTACAGTGTTCATTATAAATTAATTAGTGAAATAGGATTTGATATCTCAGGCACTCATGACTATAAGATGGTATCAGGAGTCCTGAAGCTGATGGACAGAAACGAAGTTAAGACTGAAGTCTGAAATCCTCCTGTTGTAAACAAGCAGAGGAGTGAGAACAGAATTTTCACGGGACCAAACTCCTAAGGCTCTGATGAGCAAGAAATAAATGACATTATTGAATTTTACTTATGTCAAATAACTAGCCTAAGTCCTAGAACACCTCAAACTAAAAATTCTGTATATTCAGCCACAAGTAATTTAACTCATCCCTTGCTAAACCCTCCTCAAATCTGTGGCAATAAGGACAAAGAGGCATCTTTAAAACTTAATTTTTGGATAAGAGCACTTACACATTTAAAATAGATCTACTCTCAACATGTATCAACATGTTAAGGATGTGGCCTGCGGCACTTAGGCACAGTGTGTAAGCCTTGTATCTCTAGACCATCTTTGTCTTCATATCTGAAACTTTGTGGCAATTCCTCTCCTGGAAACCACCTGATCTGTGACTATTGTAGATACATTGTATAAGTGAATTCATGCTGTCTTTGTTTCTCTCGACATGTCTCCCAGGCTTATCCAAGCTGCCATACAATGGCATGAATTTTTAAGGCTAAAGGCAGGCGGCCACTGCATCTCCAGATGGAAGGAAGAAAGCAATGCACTCACTCATAGGTGGTTTTTAAACATAAAGCAAAGAAAATCAGCCCAGAAATCACAATCCCAGTGAACCTAGACAACAATGAGGACACTAAGAGAGACTTACATAGATAGATCTAATCTACATGGGAAGTAGAAAGTAGAAAATGACAAGATCTCCGGAGTAAATTGGGAGCATGGGGACCTTGGGGGAGGGTTAAAGGGGGGAGGGGGAAAAGCGGGGAGGAAGCAGAGAAAAATGTAGAGCTCAATAAAATAAAATAAAATAAAAATGGGGTACAGCATGGGAAGTAGAAAAAGTCAAGATCTCTTGAGTAAATTAGGAACATGGGGACCATGAGAGAGGGTAGAAGGGGAGGGGAGAGGAAGGAAGGGAGAAAAATACATAACTCAATAAAAAAAATTTTTTAAAAAGAAAGAAAAGAAAGCAATGACTGTGTGTGCTCAGCTGAGTTTCTCCTTTCTATGCAGGCCGGGGTCCCATCCCAGGGAATGATGCCACCCACAGTGGATGAGTCTTTCTGCCTCGTTTAACCTAATTAAGATCAACCCTCACTGGCTCTCAGGTAATTCTGGATCTCATCAGGCAACTGAGATCCATGATCGCATCTACACACACAGAGTGGAACTACTGGAGAGCAGATGTGTTCTGAGAAACACCCAGACTGTTTTCCATAGTATCTGTACCATTTTAGTATCATCGATGATGTACAAAAAGGAATCCAATTCTCCACATCCTTGGAAACATTAGTGATTGTTGTTATTATTGTTGGAGGAATTTTGGGGTGGGGTGTTGGTTTGCTGTGGTGCTGTTATCACTATACTGGGATAATAGGAGTGCTAACAAGCACTGGGGTACATCTCATTGTGCTTCTAGCTTACATTTCCTGCTGATCAGTAACATTAGCATATTTTTCATATACACCTTGGCTATTCCCATGTTTCATTGAACAAATGCCTATCAAGTCCCTCACATATTTTTAATTTGTAATTTGTTATTTTGTTGTTTTATTATTCCGTGTGGGGGATTTGAGGCCTTTTCTCTTTTTGTGTTTCAAAGCTTTATTAATGTTTTTAGTTCTATTATTGAGTTATTAATTATTAATCCGTGGAAGTTTTTGATTTGTAAAAATGTTCTCCTGTAGGCTGCATTTTTATTCTATTGGTTGTTTCTTTTGCTGTGTAGAAGTTTTATCATTTGATGCAATCCAGTTTGCTGACTTCCCAATACCATGAAGCCTTCTTCCCATGTTTCCCTCTAGGAACGTTGCACTCTCAGTATTTTTTAGCTTCGAGTTTTCAGTCCATTTTGAGTGGCTTTCTGTGTGTGGCGTCAGAAATGGTCCAGTCCCATTCAACTGCACATGAATATTCAATTTTTCCAACAGTATTTGTTGGAAACTGATGAAGATTATTTGAAGATGAGTACATTATAACAATCTGAGACTATGCAAAGATAAAATCAAAACTACTTTATGCAAGCCACTCTAAAGAAGGAAGCAAGGGGCAAGGGTAAGAGTCAAGGGCATTGTGGGAGAAAAGCACACACCTGTGAGCAGGGTATCTGGTGCTCCTGGAACTTCCCACAGCCTTGCAGCACTAGCCTCAGAGCACTGACTATACATCTTCCTGTGGTCTCCTCAGCTTAAAGACTGGCCAGCCCAGGACACAGAGGTCTGACTTCCCAAACAAGCCCTCACACGTAAATTGAGATTCACTGGCAAGGACTGTTGCCTCCATCTACCAGAGAAATAACCCTGTCCCTTGACCATTTTAAAAAGCAACTCAAACTTTGAGGTATCTTGGCATGGAAGGTCAGTTACAGCAATCACATCTCCTGCTTTTAGGATGCAAACCAATGATGAGCAAAAGCTGTGATTATTCAGATTCTGAAGTGGAACTGAATCAGTTTAATTAATCACAAAAGACGTTTACTTCGAGTAAGCTGTAGAAGCAAAGCAGAAAGATAATTTGGATTATTTTTTAAAATAAGGGGAATAAAGAATGTTATCCTCATCTTCTTTGGAATGGGATTTGAAATACAGATCCCCCTTTCTTTCTTGTGTTCCTTAATTCCTCAACTCATTGTTTATTTTTGAGGAACATAGCAAATGTCTTCAGCAAAGGGAAAACAAGGACAGCTTGTGAAGCTCGCAGAGTGGAAAGGAGAGAAAGGGAATTTCTTGTAGTAAAGATAAGCTGTAGACTAGAGGAAGTGTCTCCTCCGAAGACACCTGTGTGGGAATTGGCACCAGAGGTAGACTGAAGAAATGGATTTCACGTCTGTGGATATTATTTCTTGTTTCTCTGAAATAAGTGGGTATCATATATATTTCTTTGCCATAGCACGAGACTCTAAACTATGTATCGCTGAGTATAACTAAATGCTGACACGCACTGAAAAACAGATTGACACAATATCTAGGAATTTCAGGAAGGTGGGTCTCAACAACACCTAAAACAAATAGTAAGTGCCATATCACAAGGCCCACGTGAAACTATGGGGTAACCCAGATGTTTGCTGTCTCTTCTAATCAGGTGCTCCTGTAGCATGGTAAGAGGGCCAGTTTAAAATGTAGCAATTTTGTCAAATTTTCTTCCTATTCTTGGATTTCTATATTCTGACCTTATTATAATGCAAGTTATTGAAGAAAAGCTAATCTCAGAGAGTACAGAAAATATAAAACCTCCACTGTGGCTCTTAAGCTGAGACAAGAAGAGGGTTCTATAGGGAGCAAGGCTGTGCTGCTCTGTGGAATGTTCACAGGAATGACCAGACTGCAGAGGGTGACAGAGAAAGACAGTCTGTGGCAGAACAGCTTGCAGCAGAAGAGGGAATGGGAGCACCCCGTCTCCATGCCCTTCCTCCTGAGCAGCGAGAGAGGAGAGCAATACTGATCTCTGTACGGGAACACCCCGTCTCCATGCCCTTCCTCCTGGGCAGTGAGAGAGGAGAGCCATAGCTGATCTCTGTGGCTCTCACACAGCTGTTTGCCAAGACCCCAAGAGCCTAAATTTGAACATGCCAATCATAACCCAGTGATAACTGTTATGAACCAATGAGGTGTCTAGACATTTAAATGACAGACAGTAGACATATACGACAAACACAACCAAAGCACAACAGTGAAGCAGGACTGTGACAGTCTCTTTGTCACCGTGACTAAACTCCTAGAACACCATCCTGAGGGAGGAAACACCATTTGGACAAATGGCATCATCCCATAAATAATATCTTGTCGTTTTCACTTAATGGATCCTGAACATTGAACTATCAGTATAAGAAAAATATATTAGTATATGTAAAAGAATCTGATTTCCAGCATCATGTCTATGGATAGATACCACCCTCATACCCAATCTCTGAATGGTGGACATTTAGGTTGTTTCTAGACTTCTGTTTTTGCACACAAATCTACAGTTTTACAATCAATACAGAATACTTTTGACTGTGTGTACAAGCATGGTGTATTGTACACCATGGATGGTTGGATCATGGAGTAGATGCTGCTTTGTTTGCCAAAATGCTACCCAGCAGGTCATACCCTCCTGTTGTGTGCTCACCAAATGAGGTGTGGCTCCCATGAAGTTGATGAGGTCAGCCTCAAGAAAAGGAAAAATGAAAGCCCTAGGAACAGTCATAGCTAAATCCGCTCTCACAAGTCACGGCTGGTGCATACTGGAACCAAAGATCAGATCATCCAAGTGCTACAAAGATGTAATCTCAGACAAAATGGGTGACGTCGTAGGTAAGACATAATCCAGACAAAACGGGTAACTTCATAGGTAAGAAGAAGTGATAGCTTCTAGATAAGGGCCCTGTGTTTCTTCTACACGGAACTTCTGCAGAGGCTGTGTGCTTTGACAGTAGCTGACTAGATGATCCAATCATTTATATTAATAAATGTTTAGTTAACGAGTGTACACTGACCATCTCTTATGCCTTATAAATATATTCAAGTTGCTCATTGCTTCCAGTACCAAGAAGACAATATTTAACATGACAAGTTCCAACACCAAACAGCACAGTAACTATAGAAACTTCATGGCGGGGGAATGCTTTCCCCTGAACAAATTAAAAGAATAGTGGATATATTTTGTTGTCTTAATTTCATTTTTGCCCTCAAAAACATTGAAATTTCCCTTAAAAATTAACATATTCATGCCTAAGTTTAAATCAAGCTTTTCTCTTCATAATACATTTAACTAGAAATGTAATTGATTTTGTCCTAGGCAGATATGAGGCTGTCAAGATGATATTTCATTCCCAAGATCCCTAGCATAGTTGTCAGGAAAGGCAAACAGTCATTACTTTATCTACAGACCCATCAAGAGCCCATCATTTATTTCTTCAATTATTTATGAAGCGGAATACAAATACTTTCTCCAGCTGCTCCATCTAGTGGTTCCCACGGGCAACTTGGGCTCTGTTCCCTGAAACCAGCATCCCAGCAGGAGAGAAAGCTTTATCAGAGTAACAATTAATAGCATCATTTATTTCATTTTGATAAATATTAAATAATAAAATTTACAAGCTTAGGTTAAAATAATACCCACCATGAAGATTCATCTGTATTTTCCTAGGAAAGAAGAGAGATGTTGTTGTCAAGAGAGCAAGACAAAAATAAATAAATAAATAAATACCGTCCCTTAAGCTTCCGTGGTAACCAAAGTTCCCAGAAGAATCAATCAAGGATGTCATCCAAAAGGATGAATATAAAGTAGTTGGCATGGCAACATGGCTATGGACGCAGATCTCTGTCGTGAGCGCTCGTGTTCATTTAGAGTTCACGAATCAACATTCCAAAGAAGCATGGTGGGGGCGCTAATTAATAAAATGCCATCCACATAGTATGTATTACATAGCCACGTTGTATGGCTATGTATGGCTATGTACATAGACCGGTTGCTCAAGCTAGTGCTACAAATGATGATTAAATAATTGTCCTTATTCCTAGTGATAGTTTCATTGCTGCTAGCCCATGAGCACCATCGTCTCTGAGCATCACAAAACTAGGGAGTTTGAAAAGCTTATGATACCTGGAAGACGCAACATGCTCTGCTCCACTCAGAGTTCTAGGCAGTGCCTCACAGATGAGATGCAAGCACCAAGCACACAAGCAATCAAGCGTGCACAGTGGGAGGCTAATGATTCCCATAAATGGCAGTTTAATCAAATGCTTTATTCCTGCCTGGAGTGAACTCATCTATGATTCACAAATCAACTTCACCCCAAAATATTTCTGCCTGGTTCAAAGAGACCCTAATTTTTTCTGCCTGAACAAGGTGAAGCCCCTTTTGACTCAGGAATGTCACTGAAGGAGACAGAATACACAATGGACTGAAAGCAGTCTCCAAACCAACACAGGACATAGTAAGGTTTTAAAAAGAAAAAAAATTCAGGCTTAAAAAAATGGGAACTATTTTTCCTGACTTAGTTTCTGGCACATATGAGCCATGGTATCAATGACATGGTTGAATAAACTCACAGTTCTGACAGAAAACACTCCTGTTTCAATAATGGAGGAAACCCATCACATGTAAAAGCCCCTTAAACCTGACCTCACCATGATGGCTTCAGTCTGCAGATGGTGAGTGGGATAGAGGGAGATTCCTATGTGCTTTCCCAAACATCACAGACCTGCTTCTGTGAGAGAGAGATGGAGGGGAGAGATGGAGAGAGACTGATTCTAAAGGTTCATGTGTGTATACCCATCCAATAAAAGTGCTTGCTGTGCAAGCCTGGCAACTTGAATTGGATCCCCCGAACCCACATGAAAAACCTGATACGATGGCATCTATGGTCCCAGTATTCCTACTGTAAGATGGGAAGCCGAGACAAGGGGGTCAGCCTGCAGCTCTGCGGCAATGTGTCAGAAACTGCAAAAGACACCCTGTCTCAAAACGGTGAAAGGCAAGAACCAACGACCAACAGCTGTCTTCCTAATGCCACACTCATGCCACGACATAGATGTGCACCACATTCACATGCACACACATACGTGCACGCACACACAAAAAATAAATTTGAAAATATTTAAAAGGAAACTGAAAATTCTTGATATGATTGACAGAAATAATAAATGATTAAATAATTCATTACAATGCACAATGAAAGCACACATGCATAGGACCTCCATAAACTTGTTTAATTCTTATATGGTAATTGAAACCAAAATTAATTTTTAAAATATACAATATAGCTAAACACCTCTCAGAAAAGTCTAAGAATACACACACACACACACACACACACACACACACACACATATATGGCAGAGATGCCATCACAGAGGGCTACAATCTGTGTGGCTTAAACAGCAGACCAGTCCTGGAGCCTGGATATCTGAGTTCAAGGTGTGAGTAGAATTATTTTTTTTTTTTTTTTGCTGAGGCTTCTCCCTTAGCTGATGGGTGGCCATCTGGTCCCTGCATTTTTACGTGGTTGTGTGTCTGTACCTGTCTGTCCTAATCTCCTCTTATTGGGACACCAAAATTATTGGATTTTGGTTACAATGATGACATTTTCTTAACTTAATCACCTTTTGAAGAGCTACATTCAAATACAGTCAAGTACAGTGTCTTTAAGTGATTAGGACTTCAACAAGTGGTGGGGGAGATGTACGATGACATTCATGAAGCCATGTATGTACCCCAGGGATTTGGGAAATGGAGTACCTGTGGGATATAATACCTCTGTAGGAAACGAATAAAGTGGGCAAAGAACATCCTCCTCCAAAAACCCAAAACAGAAGGCTCATGCAGTCTGTCTGTAGGTCCATCTTGACGGAGGAAAGAGAAAGAGTGGATACTTAGTTGGCAGTTTGCACCTGCACAGTCGGGAGGAGGCAGAATTGATGCGGTTTTTGACTCATTAGCTCTCTCTGCTAATGTGACCTGGCTCTTCAAACTCTCTACACTTGTTAGCATTTTCATGTGAAATGTTACCCAAACCCTCACGTACTTAAACCCTTGTACAATCTTTGGGCCTTGTGAGCTATCTATCAGACATGATGTCCCCTGGGAAGTCTCTTCTTGGAGCCCACTGCCTTTTCCTTATAATTACCTTTTGATCATCCTTCCTACAAAAACAAATGTGAAGAGTCTGTGTTCATGATAAAACACATTCTGCCCTAATTGTAGGTATGGAAGTTCTACATGCTGGGCTGCTTCTCTCTTTGTCCTCCCTCATTTCTAACACTGAGAGGCAGCGGGTCCCTGGAAGCAATTCTTATTACCAGAAGTCATCAAGACAACAGTGGACTTGGTTATCTTCCTAAGACAAGTTCTCAGAATTTTCAGAGGTGGAAATTGCTTTGAATAATGTACTCAGAAGGTCTACACTGCTACAGATCCCACATGAGATACGACCCAAGAAAATCCTCTTGGGTAGCATCCTACCCTCTGTTCCAGTGCTGAGGGATGTTGAGGTCCATCTCCCAGCACCGAAGCTTCATGCTTTGTGCCAAAGCACCTAAAGAAACAGAAAAAGTCAGGCAAAAAATAGTTGCAGATCCATTGATGAAAATAATAGAAGTTCTCAGTAAAGAGTTACTCAGTTTCCAAGGGACACAAAGTAATGCAGCGCCCTGGGCACAGCCTTATAGACTTGCTTAGTTCAGGGAGTTTTTTTTTTTTCAAAGAACATCTTGAACCCATAAAATGTGAGTATCAGAGAACTGCAATAAAAATATTTTTGCAGGGATTGGTTCTTGATGATATCAATAATTATATCTCAAGGAAGAACTCAGTATGGACCCAGGCAGGTCTATCAGCTCGGGATCCTCAGACAAACAGGTTCTCATCATGACTTTATCACCAACAGTCTGAGTCAGTTCAGGAAAACCGCTTAGAGACTCTGTACCTCAGCTTCTCGCACATAAATCAAAACAAAAATGTGCAAGTCCATGACACCTTGCAGAATTAAGCCTCAATGGAAAAGAAATTTCCATAGCTTTAGCATCTTTCCCCAAATCTCCAACTAACTGAAGCAAAAGCTGTTGTAGCTCCCCGAGGGTGGGATAGCTAAATAGAGCAAACCCAGAATACAGGGCCTTGTGTTCCCCCGTGGCCATTTCCTACATAAAAGCCAGTCAAGTTGCCCATATACCAGAGTTGTTCTGCCATCATGACTCACGTAATATATTTGCAATACATTATGTGAAGACAGGATGATAGGAAGAACGGAATGGAAGAAAAGAACAGATTGGGGAAAGGAAGAGGGAGGGAAGAGAAACGCGGACTGGGGAGAGGAAAGGAAAGGTCTCCGTCCCATAGCCCAGGACACTCTGCTCCACTAGAGGACACATAGGTCCCACTTGGAAAAGCCTTCAGAAGACTGTCCTGACCCCACACAAACCATGCTTTTTCACTTGTTCAGAACTGGTAAATTTAACTGGAGTCAACCAGTTCCAGATGGTGTATGTGAAAGTTTTTGAGGCATCTTTCCCTACCTTGCACAAAAGTCTTAATTCTCTTTGGTTTGTTGTTATTTAATCTGTGATTTAATTGGGTTGGATCTTCATCAGGGAGACCATAATTCGGGAAACATCAATAATAAATGTACTTTTAGCAGTTGTTTAAAACTTATTGTTTGTGTGTACACATGTATGAATATATGTGTGTGAGTGTATGTGTACATGTGGATTCATGTGTGTGAAGGTCAGAGAGCAACCAAAGATTCCTCAGGCACCTTCCTTTTGTTTTTTTTATTTGTTTGTTTGTTTGTTTGTTTGTTTGTCTGACTGTGCTACTTGGTTTTGTCAAATAGATACAAACATAGGCATACCTGAGAAAAGGAAACCTTAATTGAAAAAAGAATGTCTCTATAAGACTGGCCTGTAGGCAAGTCTGTGGCTTACTATCTTGATTAATGATTGCTATGAGAGGGACCAGATTGTTATGGGGAATACCTTTCCGGGGCAGGTGGTCCTGGGTTCTTTAAGAAAGCAGGCTGAGCAAGCCATGGAGATGAAGACAGGAAACAACACTTCTTTATGGCCTGTGCATCGATTCTGGTGTACAAGTTCCTACCCTGGTTACCACCATGCCTTTCCTGGATGATGGACTACAAGCAGTACATTGGCATATGTTCATAAACCCTCTCCCATTGCATTGATTTTGATCACGATGTTTTAGCACAGCTATTTAAGACATTGATATGGGGTCTCACATTGGCCTGGAATTTTGCCATATGAGGTTCCAGGGATTTGCCTGTCTCCGCCTCCCACTTCATCATGCGGTTGATTATAGAGGTTCTGTGGGCCATACTCAGGTCTTTACACCTGCAAAAATGAGTGCTTTTCTAACTGAGCCATCTCCTCAGCCCCATGAGCTTATTTTTTCAGATGAATTAAATGATAACAACTGATCTGTATATCTGTGTTATCTCAGACCGCTACTCTCTGTGCAAGTTCTAACACAGAACTAGAGGCATAAATGGGAATGCTGAACACCACATCCAAGCTTTGATGACTGAAAGTCAAATGGGATCTTGGTGGCAGTGTGCTTGGTGATCCTGCAGAAGCTCAGATACCAACTCCTCCTGAGCTGGGATAAGCACAGCCAGCCTGCACGAGATGCAAACAATGACCCTTGTGACCTTTCGGATATAAAGTCAATAAGCTTGAAATAATGTGAGGAAGGGGCTTATGAAACATTGTCTTCAAGTGTCCCAAAGCAGGTCAGTTGGAACTCCTTTGCAAGAGTTTCTTCTAAAAGTCTCATATACTAAAGACAGCTAAAGAGACGTGAAAATTCAGAGCTTATATTTAATGCGTCTGACTTTTAACATGAAATCACTTCAGATAATTTATAGAGAGCCATTTCATTTAGAAAGGTTATACAAATTAGTTATTTTCAAAGGCAATAATTCTTTTAAGTCCAAGTGATTGCATGTTGATGCATATGATCCTCTGCACATATTTTTCTTATGATTAATTCTCCTTAGATCCTCCCCCTGAAATTGGGTTTGAAAGACCATTAACTCTCCCAGATCACAGACATCCTCCTTCTGAAGTGATCATCAGTCAGAAGACAACTTTCAGAGGGTGGAAACCCTGCCAGCTTGCTGACTCGAAGGCAAGCCCGGCCCTGGGGAACACGTCGGCATTTCCAGGGCCTTCCAACAAATGAAGGACACTGACTCTACCAGAAGCCAGCTCTGAGCATTGTCACAAGTAAAATTGGCTTGCATCAGTGTGGATATAGGAGAGTTCAATTGTAGATATGGCTTCCTCTTTCACATGGCTGTCTCAGGCTCTTCAAGAGTAGGCCTGCCAAAGCTGTGTAATATGATCCTGAATGTGGCTATCCCAGGTTCCTTTAGAGGGGAAAAAACCCAACTTTTTAACAAAAGCACATGAGACTGAAGTTTCAGAGTCTAATATTGATCAGACATTAAATATCAACATAGGTTTCCAAGGGAAACTTTGGAGTCAACTCAAGAAGACTGACATTTAATTTTGTTCACAAGCTTGACTCCAGATGTCTTAAAGCTCATCACAACGTCAGTGCCTGTTAGTAGAAAAGATTCCAGAAGATGCTGAGGAAGGAGACCATCTTTAGATGCCCCTTAGGGACATCTGAAGTCATCCACTTGCTTTCATAGTTTAGTCTCTTTTTGTGAGGCTGTGACCAATAGAGTGGACCAGTTCATTCCTCACTGGGGATCGGAAAGATCAAAGGTCTTGTCTGTAGGGGCCCTCTGGTTATCTTATAACACCAGAAGTTTCGTGGCAAGAACAGGAGCAAGACAGGTGTCCTTTCCTCATCTCATAAGCCACAGTATCCATCATGGTAACCCCATCCTTACGAGATCTTCTGATCATTATTACTTTCCAGCACCTAAATCTACAAACATCAACCTTTTATCATGGTAGAGATGAAGTTTCAAACATATGCATTCCAAAGCAAGCCTTCAAACCCTATCACATGAAATACAAAGTTTCCACCATTACTAGTTTCTAAGAGGTCCAATTCTGGAGCAGATTTGTATGTCTCAGGCAAGTGAGGAAGTGTACCCAAAGTCTGTGTCAGACAGGACAGCTGGGCAGGTGTCTAGGCTCCTTCTCTACTCAAAGGCCTCATGGTTAGGTACATGGCAGCTACATACAGATCAGCAGGATAAATCACAAGCCTTGGATTCCAGGACAAAATGCTAAGCTGCCACATTCCAAGAAAGCATTCAAGTAAAGCATGTGACTTTGGATAGGTAAGAAGTCAGGAGTGGCTGGTGAAGGAACAAAGAAAATAAGCACCTAAGTACAGGATAGGCACTCAACATGTACAAGGTCATACATATACACACACTCTTATGTTCATCTAGCAAGTTGGGGGTCTGGCTTTATGGACAAAATTTGATAAACGTCAACTAATAAAGAAGATTATTCTGACCAGGTCACTTATATCCAGCTGTGGAAATGGGTGTTCTAATTAGATAAGAGGGAGGGATATGAATATAGAGGAAGGAAGGATGAGGGTAAAACAAAAGTAGAGATGTCTGAAAAAGTCCTAAGGAATCATACTACCAACTATTTATCTAAAAATAATTATACTTCATATAATTCTGCATATAAATATGCATAAATAGTTTAAATTCAATTTTCTCATCAAGGCCGACCATGACATTTCCAAGGGCCAAAGACAATCTAACATAAACTCCAACTGCAGGCATGAGAAACCCTCTTTGGAGATGTTGGTCGGGGTTGTCTAAGAGACTCACCTAACAGACAGACTACTGCTATTGCTCTTGGTTGTATCTAGAGGTGGGAGCTAAGTCCCTATTGGTGAAAACTGCACTTCAGACACAGGCCAGAGTCCCCTGCACTGGAACTGACTGGAAAGTCCCTGGGGACTAGCTTTAGAAGTTCCAAAAAGCACTATGCAAGGTTCTAAAAGAAAGAAGCAGTCCTACTCAGCTATGATACAATGTGAACTATAAGCATGACGCGATAACCCTAAGGGTGCAGAAGTAACACGCATACCTTGGGAGTGATTAAGAGTTCTCTACCTGGGCTTAAGACCTTCTCAGCACGAGGGAGACCACACCTGACTCTACTCAGTGCTAGTGGAATCGTGGTTTTCAGAGGATAAACTACAATCTCTAATCTACTAAACTATTATAAATATATATTATCCTTCCACTTGGATTTTTGATATCAGATTTCTCTGTGTAGTGCTGGTTGTTCTGGCACTCCCTTTTGTAGATCAGACTAATCTTCAACTCACAGAGATCCGCCTGCCTCTGCTTTCCAGGTGCTGGGATTTAAGGCACGGGTCACCACCTTCCGGCTCTAAGTATATGTTCTTATATAAACACGTACATATAGTCCTCACCCCTCACACAGGGAAATTCTCTTCACAACAAATGAAGATCACTACAGAAAACAACCAATCAAAATTCAGAGTTGTAGAACTAAGTCCCAGTGGATAAATCCACTACACAGTTCCCCTCCCTTCGGGCTAGGGGAACATTTCATGGGAGATGTTGTAAGAGCCAGAGCAGAAATTTTGCTGTGAGATTGTGTCTTCTCGGGACGTCAGAAACTGTACCCATAAAATCACCCCAACATGACTGCCTAAACATGAGCTGAAAAGCACATCAATAAACATGTTAAACATCAATAAACATGTTAAACATCAATAAACATGCTAAACGTCAATAAACATGTTAAAGTAAACACAGGAAAGATCACAAGCCCTTAGCCCTGCACAAAAAACTGCAACCAACTAAGGAATGCTGAGAATGAGAGAACACACCAACTGGTTATCCAATACAAAATGGTCAGCCCTAAAAATATATACAAGTAACACTATACAGACTGAGCTGGAGGTATGAATCTATCTATATATATATATATATATATATATAAAATGTATATATACACATATATATGTATATATATATATCTGCTGTAACAACTATTAATGAAAAAGAGACTATGAATTAGAAAGCAAAGGTCAGGTATATGGGAGGGCTTAGAGAAAGGATGGGAAAGAAGGAAATGATATAATATAATTTTATAAATAAAAGAAAGGGGGAGTGATTATCAGAACATTCAGGGGTGACAAAGTTGCAATGAGATTAATAGTTTTCCCAAAATTATACAAGACCTGTATAGAAAACATAGGATACCAATCCAGGTGAGCTGGCTCTGGAGCCCATGTTCCTTACCAAATATGCAACAAGAAATATCAAGAAAAGAGTAATAATCATTACATATAGTCCTCACCCATCACACAGTAATTACACCCTAATAATTACTCATGACTTCTATTTCTACAATGGCTTTACTTGTCAATTAACTGAGTTATTGGGAAAACACAGGTATTCTGTTTGGATGTAACTGGGAGAAAGTTACGTCAATAACATATGTATAACTTTAACAGGAATATTTGCCAGGCGCTTTTCCAAGTGTCTAGTGGTGTGGGCATGGCCCTGTAGATTTTGCTGGGAAAGTTATTGAGCACCCGGTGCTGTGGTCATAGGATAAGCAGCTGTGGCGAGTCGGCCAGTGAGGTTCAGTTGTCTCCATCACGGTTATATCCTGCAATATGATGGAGTTGACTCTTCCTATGTAAACTTTCTTAAGCCACAGGATGTGAAATTGCCAGTTGATTGGCTCTTCAACAAACAGAAAAGGTTTTTTTGTTGGAATCAACTTGGTTGAGTTATTTGGAAACTGGATTCACCTCAAGATGGAGTAGAAGGCTCTTCTAAAAGTCCAACTCCAGAATCCCTAGTCCCTCTCAAGGGAAAACTCAGTCCATCATCCAAGACTCCCTTGACTTCCTCCATTTTCTGAAAGTCCTGGGCTGTAACATGACCTCCCCCACCATTGTCCTCCCTGCCCAGCAGCCAAGTCATAGCCAGGGCCTCGGACTGCAGTGTTAATTTGGAAAAAGCAATACTTTAGAGACAAATTAACTGATTCCATTTGGGGCATAGTCTCCTGCTATGTCAAAAAAAAAACTATCCAGAAATAAAATCATGTCATTTATACAGATGAACATTCCAGAAAAGTCAGGGGAAAATAAGAGCTGGAGATGTGTGTGTGTGTGTGTGTGTGTGTGTGTGTGTGTGTGTGTGTGTGTGTGCACGTGCATGCATATATCCTTCAAGTACAACATAGTGCTCTTCTAAGTCCTAAGTTTCTTCTGTGCTGCAGGGAGGGAGCCTCTTCTTCAGTCCAGCCTCCAGGGACAGTCGTCACCACATGCCCCATTAAACAGGATATTCATGCGCACTTCCCTCCCTTGTCCCCAGTTGGGTTTTTTGAGGGCTGTTATTGCAGCCTCAACCTCTGTGATGTCAGAACTTCAGGCTAAAGATCTATAGCTAATAAAAGTCTGTGAAGACAGAATTCCTTTGAGTGGGTACAAACTTAGTATTTTCTCTTGTTGACAGGGGCATTAGTTCAGTGCCCTCAAGACTCTGTCTGGGGAAACATTTAGCTCTCTTGTCTCCCAATACACAATTCTAACAAAAGATGGCATGGCTTGCAGCAAATAATTCCTAAGCCTAAATATGAAATTAGTATTGATCTGGTACCAGGGAACTTATATCTTCTGTCTATGAGAGAAGAATGTCTGCTCTATGGAAGAGACAGTAATCTGTCACACTCTGACGAGAGGGCAAAGCTTAGGAAGTACAGAGAAAAGGCTTCATTTTCTACTTTCAAAAACCAGGGCAAGGGCTCTGTATTCCTTCTATAACTGTCTTTTATATACAAAAAAAGTTTGTACCTTTGAGATTTGATGTGTTGTCTAGAGTACAAACAGTAGATGCAAGAGGCAAAGAAAATAAACACCTGGGCACAAGAAAGACCAGGAAGTACCTTAGCCAGAGATCAATAACCCAGGCTGATTGGACATCTCTGCACAATGTGGCACAGTATCACCCTTCTTCCATCTTAAGGTATATGTTATACTGCAAATGAAAAAGGAGGTGGAGTCCTTGGTCAATCTTTCTTTCATCTCCATGGCTTATGTAAATTTTTTTAGGATTTCCCAATTGACGTGGGATTCCCCTCTGTATGCTGTGATACCATTGGTGAATAAAGAAATTGCCTTGGCCTGTTGATAGGGCAGAACTTAGGTATGTGCAGAAAACTAAACTGAATGCTGGGAGGAAGAGTCAAGGAGAAGCCATGTAGCCCTGCTGGAGACAGATGCTGGAACTTTAGCCAGTAAGCCACAGCCTCATGGCAATACACAGATTAATAGAAATGGGTTAAATTAATATGTAAAAGTTAGCCAATAAGAAGCTAGAGCTAATGGGCCAAGCAGTGATTTAAATAATATAGCTTCTGTGTGATTATTTCGGGGCTGGCTGGCCAGGAACCAAAAAGTGGCCTCCCACAACACCCAATGATATTAATTTGCCAGAAAATTGTACAAAAAAAGGTGACAAAAATTTCAAGACTGTTGTAGGCCAAATTGTGTTCCATCACAAAAGCAAAAAAACGTTATGGGCTAGGGAGATGACTCAGTGGGTAAAGGGCTTATTCACAACCATAAAGACCAGAGTCCAGAAACACAGCATCCACTCAAAAGTGTGATCCCATCTGTCCTTGTGGTGGTTGAGCAGTGAGAAGGGGGGGCAGTAGAGAAAGCTTGTGGGAGACCCAACATGGTGTTTCCAACAGTGAACAGCCAGAAACCCTGTCTCAAGTAAGATGAAAGGTGATGACTGACACCCGAGACTCTGTTCTGACCTCTACTGGTGTGCTGTGGTATGCACATGCCTGTACACACACACACACACACACACACACACACACAGGGAGAGAGAGAGAGAGAGAGAGAGAGAGAGAGAGAGAGAGAGAGAGATTATTAGAAAAGGATCTGGGTGTTAACCATCTCAGTCATACATCACAATAAGCTCTTATTTGGAGATAAAGTCTTTATAAAGGTAGACAGTCAAAATGGCATCTTTAGGGTAGGTGGTAATCCACCATAATTGTTCTAATAAAACCACCATGTTCTAATAAAACAAAAAGGCGGTTCGGCCCAGGTACAAAGAAGATGAGATGGGAGGTATAGAAAGAAGATTATGTACACAGTAAAGAGACAGAGAGGCCTGGAACAGATTCATCCTCCTCCCTCAGAAGGAGTGTGTTACAGACACTTGGCTGGAATTCTCACTCCAGGACTTGGACAATGTTTCCACTAATCAGCCACTTAGCTTGTGGTACCATACTACTCTAGTCCTAACAAAAGAATACAGCAACTATCAAAAAACAAAAGGCATCGACTGCTTGTAAATGAAAATTTAGTTTTCTCCAAAAGAGTGTCTCTATGCCCAGCAGTAGACAGCCTAGAGGAAACAAACTCGAAGGCATGGGTAGTGGTGCCTTGTCTTAGGATGTTGGGTCAGGGTTTTTTATTATTTTACCTTAGTTTATTTTATTATATTTACCTTTTCTATGTCTTGTTTTTGCCCTTTGGGTATGTATTATCATTTCCATTTAGTGTTTTTATGGGGGCCTCATTTCCTGCTGTTTGTTTTGTTCTATTGATGTGTGTTAGTTTTTGCTTTATCTTTTATTACATTATATTAAATTATATCATAATATATATCTTTTAGAAGCTTGTTTGTTTTCAAATGAAAGACACAAGACACAAAGGTAGCTGATCCAGAAGGGAAGAGAGGTGGGAGGAACTGGGAGAAGTAGAAGGAGGGGAAACTGTAATCAGGATATAGTGTGTGAGAAAAAAATTTTATTTCCAATAAAGAGGGGGAGACCATCATCCCAGGAGCAGACATTCTCAATAGAGAAGATGTAATCAAGGGAAAGAGATCTACTATAGCATCAATGTGAAGTGTCCCCAATAGGCTCATGTGTTCAGTCACTTGATGATTTCATATTGGGAGGCTGTAGACCCTTGTGGACATGGTGACTTATAACTGTAGGTGTGGGGCTAGAAGCTTACAACTGTCCCTGATTCCAGCCTGCAGCCTCTGTTTCCTGACAGGCTACCAAGTCTTCACTACCATGGAGGAGTCTATTCCAAGAACTGAGAAATGGCGAAAAAAAAAAAACTTTTCTCCCCCTTAAGTCACTTCATGCCAGGTATTTGGCCATGACTGTGAATCATGTAACTGGTACCGAAACCTACTTTACCAAAAACCTGGTGGGCATGGTAAGTCTTGGAATATGGCAACAACCAGAAGAACAGAGTCCTGGAGCTTCCGGTCAGTCATGGGAGTCAATACTGGGGATCTCCGGCATGCTGGGAGGTGGGCAGAACTGAAGACCCTAATGCAATGTATTGCTGAGGTGCTGCTGTGTGATTCTGTGGCAGATTTTTTCTGTTGCTCACCTCGAGTGACTTCCCACCCTCTTCGCACACAAGCCTCCTTCTCCACAAGCTTCCAGTCCATCAAGGTCTTCTGGGTTCAGAGCTGCCAACCCTCCACCTGAGTTACTACTCAAAGGTGAGTCTTTGCTTCCTTATTTGATTTTCTGAATTAAAGAAAAAGCAAAGGCCAATCTAGTTTACTTTGGCTCTCTTTTGTTTTCCTCAAGCTTGCTTGGCTCCAGCAGGAAGGAGGAAGGGTGGAATCAGGGAGACTGATCTCCTTTATTCAGATATTGAAGTGGTCAGCTTGGAACACACCCAGGGCATTTCTGTGTCCCAATATATGTATGGTCTTGTCCTACTCTTGGCATTTTAGTTGCTCAAACATTCAGTGGGTCTTGGTCAGCTGTGGGCTTGGAACTAGGGACGCAAAGAAAAACAACAAAAACGTCCCTCTGAAAACACAGTCTGGTGAATGAAGCAACAGAACAAACCAGCGTTTTCCATGCAGTATAACAGCTGATAGATGAAGAAAATAAATAGATGTTATGGGGGTGAAGAAAGATTTGAGAAGATTTCTCAGAATTAAGTTTGTTTACTACAATATACGTTTGCTCATCATATGGGATCTATGCCGATGTTCTTACAGAAATGACTTAGCTCTCACCTTTGATTGCTGCTTCTTCTCCAAGAGTTGCTCCTATAAATGACCAGATTGCAGTGATTTGACTTACTGTACAGACACCAAAGATAGTTCTATGTGAAAATATGTGAAACACTAGGGTCCCCTGTTGTGACTACATTAGAGATGGCCAGGGGTGGTTGTCTTCCTAGGACTAATGAAAAGCCAATGGTTGAGTTGGCATTAGCTTTTGAAATTACTTATCTTTAAGACTCTTTACTTGGATGGAGTGTTTTCATCTATTTTCTTATACTTTAAGGAGACTCATTTGGGTTTAGCAGTATCCCCCAATAATTATGTTCATCCGGAAAACTTCAAAGCATGAACCTTATTTGTAAACAAAGTCTACATAGATGGAACTACTGAGGTTAAAATTACACAGATTAGAATGTGTATGAACCAGAAGATATCTTTCTGAATAGGATAGAAATTTCATAGACACTATGTTCCACAGTTAACAATCTAGACCTCATAACTGCAAAGCTTCTGTAAGGCAAAATCACTGTCGAAAGGACTAACCAGAACCCATAGAATGGGAAAAGATCTTCACCAAAGCCACATCTGACAGAGGGCTAATATTCAAAATATATAAAGAACTCAAGATCTAAACAGAGAATTCTCAACAGAGGAATCTCAAATGGCTGAGAATCAGTCAACATCCTTAGCCTTCAGGGATATGCAAATCAAAATGATGCTGAGATTCCATCTTATGCCTGTCAGAACAGCTAAGATCAAAAAAGACAAGCTACAGCTCATGCTGGAGATGATGAGGAGCAAGAGACATGCTCTCCGACTGCTGGTGGGCGTGCAAACTTGTACAGCCACTTTGGAAATCAATATGGTGGTTTCTCAGAAAATTATGAATTGATCTACCTCAAGACCCAGCTATACCACTCATGAGCGTATAAACCCAAAGGACACTTGCTCAGTTTTGTTCATAGCAACTTTATTTGTAAGAGCCAGAAACTGGAAACAACTTATATGTCCTTCAACTGAAGAATGAACGCAGAAAATGTGGTTCTCTTACACAAAGGAGTATTACTTAGTTGTTAAAAACAATGACATCAGTAAATTTGCTGGCAAATGTATGAAACTATAAAAGATCACCCTGAATAAGGTAACCCATACACAGAAAGACAAACGTGGTATGTACTCACTCATTCACTTCATGGATGTTAGCCATGAAGTAAAGGAGAAACATACTACAGTCCACAGTCCCAGAGAAGCTAAGTAACAAGAAAGGCTGGTGAGAGATATGAATCCCACTGTGAGGGGGAAACAGAATGGATGTTGTCAGTGAATGAGGGAACAGGGCATAAGTGGGGGAATAGGTATGCCATCAGTGGGCATCTCTGGGACAGGCTAGAAACCGAGAGCAATGGAAACTCCCAGGAATCTATGAGGGTGGCCCCAGCTAAGTCTCCTAACAATGGGGATACAGAGCCTGAACCACTCACCTCCTGTAACCAGACAAGACTTCCAGTGGAAGGACTGGGACCCCAACCCAGCCACAAACCCTTCCATCTACAATTTATCCTGCTTACATGATGTGCTGGGGTAAAGACAGTGCAGAAACTGTGGGAATAACCAGTGAATGACTGGCACCACTGAGGGCCCATGCACTGAGGGGAGCTCACCCCTGAGGACTGAGACCCAGAGGCAGGGTATAAGAGATATAGGATAGAACCAAATATGACTGGGAAAAGAAAGCAGTCAATGGAATGATTCCTGATGATAATTCTGCTATACTCACCCACAGATTGGTGCCTAGCCCAGCTGTCATCAGAGAGACCTAACCCAGCAACTGATATAAACAAATGCAGACCCGCAGCCAAACATTGGGCTGATCTTAGGGAATCCTGTGGATGGGGTGGGGGAAGGAAGGAGCCAGTGGGTACCACAAGAAAACCCACAGAACCAACTAACCTGGGCTCATAGGGGCTCACAGAGCCTGAACCAACAACCAGGGAGCCTGCATGGGACTGACCTAAGCCCTCTGCATACATGTTACAACTGCATAACTTGATCTTCTTATGGTACTCCTAACAGTGAGAATAGGGACTGTCTGTGACTCTGTTGTCTGTCTTTGGGACCTGTTCCTCTTGCTGTATTACCTCATCAAACCTTCCATATCATGAAACAGGAGATATCTAGCCTCACTTCAACTTATGGCTGGTTGATATCAGTGGGAGGCCCAGTCTGTATCTGAAGAGAAACAGAGAAAGAGTGGGTAGGGAGAGAAACTGGAAGGAAAGAAGGGAAGGGAAACTTTGGTTGGAATGTAAAAAAAAAAACATAAAAATATATATGCTAATTTTCCCCAATAAAATTTAATTTCCTTACATATGCACAAAAAAGAGAATGTGTATGAACTCCAACGACTGTGGTCATTAGAAAAGAGAGGGAGGAGAAAGAGGCAGACAGGAAGAAAAGGATTAAGCCAAATGAGGATGAGGGTTGAAATCTGAGCTTTGCCTTGGCTTGTTCACCACCAGAAGCCAGTATGGGCACTCAGAGACTTGAGTTTTTCTTTACAGTTATTTCATTGTTTGTGTTTTGTATGTAAGGTGATTTGAATGGCAATGGCCTCCATGGGCACATGTATTTGGATGCTTAGTTCCCAGCTGCCACACTGTTTAGAAATGATTGGGAGGAACGGCCTTGTTGGAGGAGGTGTATCACTGGGATGAGCCTTGAGGTTTCAAGAGGCTGATGCCAGGCCCAGACTCTCTGTCTCACTCTGCCTCCAACCTGTAGATGAGATGTAACCCCTCAGATACAGTTCCAGTGCCATGCCTACCTGCCTATTGCCATGTTCCTCATCATGGTAGTCATAATGAACTCAGCCTCTGAAGCTGTAAGCCAGCACCCAATTAAATAATTTCCTTTTTTATTGATTTTTATTGAGCTCTACATTTTTCTCAGCTCCCCTACCTGCCTCTCCCCTCCCCTTCAACTCTCTCCCAAGGTCCCCATGCTCCCAAATTACTCAGGAGATCTTGTCTTTTATTACTTCCCATGTAGATTAAATCCATGTATGTCTCTCTTAGGGTCCTTATTGTTGTCTAAGTTCTCTGGGGTTGTCTGTAGGCTAGTTTTCTTTGATTTATATTTAAAAACCACTTATGAGTGAGTTCATATGATAATTGTCCTTTTTGTTGTTTTTGGTTTTTTGAGACAAGGTTCCTCTGTAGCTTTGGTGTCTGTCCTGGAACTAGCTCTTGTAGACCAGCCTGGCCTTGAACTCACAGAGGTCTGCCTGCCTCTGTCTCAAAAGTGCTGGAATTAAATGCATGCACCACCACCCAGCTGATAATTGTCTTTCTGGGTCTGGGTTACCTCACTCAAAATGATGTTTTCTAAATCCATCCATTTGTCTGCAAATTTCAAGATGTCATTATTTCTGCTGTGTAGTACTCCATTGTGTAAATGTACCACATTTTTCCTTATCCATTCTTCGGTCAAGGGGCATTTAGATGTTACTATTAACATAATTGAGCACATGTCCTTGCGGCACAATTGAGCATCCTTTGGATATATGCCCAAAAGTGGTATTGCTGGGTCTTGAGGAAGGCTGTTTTCTAATTTTCTGAGAAATCACCACACTGATATCCAAAGGGGCTATACCAGCTTGCACTCCCACTAGCAATGCAGGAGTGTTCCCTTTACCCCACAACCTCTCCAGCATAAGTTGTCATCAGTGTTTTTGATCTTGGCTATTCTTACAGCCAAGATTATGGAATTTCAGAGTTGTTTTGATTTGCATTTTTCTGATGACTAAGGATATTGAACATTTCCTTAAGTGTCTTTCAGCCATTTTAGATTCCTCTGTTGAGAATTCTCTGTTTAGGTCTGTACTCCATTTTTTTATTGGATAATTTGTTCTTTTGATGACCAATTTCTTGAGTTCTTTGTATATTTTGAAGATCAGACCTTTGTCTGACGTGGGGTTGGTGAAGATCTTTTTCCATTCTGTAGGCTGTCGTTTTGTCTTGTTGACTGTGTCCTTTGCTTTACAGAAGCCTTTCATTTTCAGGAGGTCCCAATTATTAATTGTTTCTCTCAGTGTCTGTGCCACTGGGGTTATATTTAGGAACTGGCCTCCTTTGCCAATGCATTCAAGTGTACTTCCCACTTTCTCTTCTGTAAGGTTCAGTGTGGCTGGCTTTATGTTGAGGTCTGTTGCCTTTGCCATGGGTGTCTCTTCGCAGCTATAGAAAAGTAACTAAGACAGCCTGTACATATATATGTGCACTAGATGCATGCCTGGTACCTTCAAAAATCAGATGAAGGCATTGGATTCCCTTGGACAGGAATTACAGACAGTTGTGAGCTGCCACATGAGTGCTGGAACCGAGCCTGGGTCGTCTGAAAGAGTAACCAGTGCTCTGAACCACTGGACCAGCTGTCTGCTCCTTTCAGTGACCTCCGTCCTCCATAACTGTGAGATAATAGAGGCGTATTGTTGTTGTCCACATTAACGATTCCTTACATGTTTTTGGAGTTGCACTAATTACACTATGTTTGCTATGTCTTGTGGTCCTTCTCTTTCAATCTGTGGTTCATCCCCAGGAGCCCACAGCTCTCACTACTCCAAAATGCTGTATGTTAATCCCTGTCTCTCAAGATTTTTCTCAATGATTTTGGAAGTTCTGTTAAAATCCAAACAATTGGATGAAGAAATATAACATAAAAATCCACACTCTTTTTCCAGAAAGTTTTTTTTTTCAAAACTTGAGCCATCTTCAGAAGCACTGAGCTCAGAATATAAACTGCCAGGTTCCCTGTGCTCCTACTGAATGCAAAACTTGGAGATGGTTATTTTGGGGTTTCAAAATATCATTTTTTCTTTCTGAAACACATGCCAGTCACTCTTTAGCCCTGTAATTTCAAGCAATCGAAGGTTATAATTAAGTGTCTGTACTTCCAATTCCGAGGGAGAAAAGTACACACAGTACTTGACTGAGTGGTGGAAGCCAGAAAATGAGCCCTGGGTCCACAGTAACAAGAAAATGATGTGGTGTCAAGAGAAATAGTCTAGAAATCTGAGGGACAAACCAGCCTGCTTCTACATTCAAAGTCCCTTGACTATGAGCAAAGTAGCTTGTTATTTTGAAGACTCAACATTAGCATTCTTGTAGATAAAATACAGCCCTGTCAGTAAAATACTTGACACACAAGCATGGAGTCCTGAGTTAAGTCCCTAGAACTCACATAAAAAAAGGAGTTATGTACCCTGCCTGCATCTGTAAGTCCAGGTCTTTGAGGGAAGAAAGACAAAGAGGATCCCTGGGTACTCTGCCCAGTCAGTCTAGATCAGCGAGCGCCAGCATCAGAGAGAAACGTTATCTAAGAAACTATGACTGAGCAACGAGTCACCTGGGACCAGTCTGTGTCCTCCATACATTTGTTCACACATGTATATGCAAATGAAAGAGAGAGAGAGAGAGAGATTATTTTAAGGATTAAATTTTTAAGACTTGGGTGGATTTCTTTGTAAAATCAGTTGTACTTAAATCCATACTTTAATTTATTTTATTTAAAAAGCAAGAGTTTATGGAGTGTCCTCAGAGAGGTAAATGTATGTAGTCTTCTTGGTCACTGTACCAGAACAGAAGACTTGTGATTTCCAAGAAAACAGAAGCTAGGACAAATAATGTCATCCACCCACCCTTGCATGTGTGGTCTTCCACTGACACCTAGTTGACCTACCAAGGGCCACACCCTTAAAAAATTGGTACATCCTCTCTCAGAAGCTATCAGTTGTCACGGCTCCTAGGTAAGGGTGGGAATTGTGCAATCTTGGCCTTTCCTTGCTGAGATTTAGTCTGGCTCGAGCTTGCACGGACTTTGTGCATGCGGTCACAACCACCGTGAATTCACATGTGCAGCAACAACCACAAAAAATAGTCAGGGCACATTGATTTAACTCTGGCAGCAAATTTATAGTAATGTTTTTTTCTTTGGCCCACCCCCTGACCAGACTAAGAATGATTGAGGCAGTGGGGTCATTTGCTATGTAACGACTATGATAGTTTGTACTTGATACATGACAGCTCTATTAATATTTGACAATGAGTAAAAGAATAAAGCTCCAGGCCCTGAACACACATCTCCCCACTGTTTGCTGACAATCCATCTTAAAGCCCCAGACCCTAGTCTCTGGTGTCATTTCATAATGCAATGATAGTAATGACTTGAAAATCTTTCGGTAGCCTGGCTAAGACCTTTGCAGAAAATGTGAGGCCTGTCCAGGGCGCACGGATGAGATTGTAAATAAAACCATGACAAGGCACAAACATGGAAAGCACAACCGTCAGAAGCCTCTGAACCATAGCTGCAAGACAGCGTTCAAAGCGAAAATAACTCAGGTGAAAACATGATGGCAGGGGACAGAGAGGATGCAGAGGTCTCGTGGGTCCCACTCCACATCCTGGTTCCTGCTCCACGTCCTGTGGATTCATGGCAGGGCGCAGAGAGGATGCAGAGGCCTCGTGGGTCCCGGTTCCTGCTCCACGTCCTGTTCCTGCTCCACGTCCTGTGGGTTCATGGCAGGGAACAGAGAGAATGCAGAGGTCTCGTGGGTCCCGGTTCCTGCTCCACGTCCTGTGGGTTCATGGCAGGGAAAAGAGAGGATGCAGAGGTCTCGTGGGTCCCGCTCCACATCCTGGTTCCTGCTCCACGTCCTGTGGGTTCATGGCAGGGAACAGAGAGAATGCAGAGGTCTCGTGGGTCCCGGTTCCTGCTCCACGTCCTGTGGGTTCATGGCAGGGCGCAGAGAGAATGCAGAGGGCCCGAGGGTCCTGGTGCCTGCTCCATGTCCTGTGATTTCATGGCTCTGGTCGGCAGTTTTCCTGTGTGAGTGACAAAGGTACCTCATCCAGGTGCATTAGCCCCCCAAACTGAGTCACAGAGCCAGCGGGGAGAAAATTCAGCTTACCTCTTCCACTGAAAATATTTTCAGGGTTTGTGGGCAGTGGCACAGTAGAGTCTTTGCTCTGTATTGTGTGGTTTTACGTTGAATTATTGACGCAACTTAAAACCTACCTCAGTCATGCTGCTGTTTCAACGGATTTCCTCCAAGCCCAAAATAAAATGTTTAAAAACTTTCAACTAATATAAAGCATTCTCTAACATTGGGGAAGATCATAAGCCATGTGGAAAATGAAAAATAAAAAGAAAGTAATTGCTAGAACTTAATAAACAATAATTTACTGAGTACTTACTTCACATGTGGCATTTGGCAATGGATTCTGGGTCATTGCTTCATTGAGTCTCCTTAGCAACACAGCATGGACAGCAATATCATTACTCAAGTTGACAGGTAAAGAATCACAGTTTAGAGAGGCTAATTGTCCTCCCAGGGCCACATAGCTGGTAAGGAGGATGCAGTCGACAAACAGACCACACTGTGGTGAGCATCTGCCATTGGCTGTGGAGCATCACTTTGGAAGCAGTGTTTCTGAGCAGGCATTATGCCCATTGCATCAAATGGAGAACATTTAAACATCACAGAGAAACACGCATGAGGATAACTCTGAAAGTAGCATTCTTGACCCTCCAAAGCACTGTATGACATCTGCTTTTGGCCCTCTGCCATCCCTACTTACTTTTACCACGTCCCTATTGACTCTCCACTTCTTGCTCTACCCAGTTTGCACTGACACACGGCACTGCAGGTACCCAGATCCACATGGATGGGCCACAAACAACCCTGTCCTCCCTAGATCATTCTTCTGCCTAGACCAACATCTTGGTGGCTTTTACACCATATGCGCATGCAGAAAAAAATGCCATGTCACCTCTTCTCAAACCTTGCTCTTTTGTGTATTTCCATAAACACACAAGCATATATGATTTGTATATGTGAGTATAAATGCATATACATGCATGCCTTGCCTTTTTGCTTCTTACAGATCACAATATATTTGTATTTATTATATTGATACCATAACAAATTTGTATTTACTGCATTTTTGCATTTACCATATTGGGCATTTAGTGTAAATGCATACATGTAAATTCATTATTCATTTACTGCATATTTGCATATATTATAAGTATAGGCATAATATAATGCATACAGTAAGGATGAAATATTTTAACTATATTAAATATCTTATAAAAGGCTCAAGTGAGAAGCGGTTTTGGAGTGTAGCCATTTTCACACTCAAGGTGGGTGTGTGATGTAAGGATGACATTGGGAGGGCAATGGTAGGAATGTGACAAATACAAAACAAAAAGGGACTCCACTGCACCCTGAGCATGCCAGAGCATCCTCGGATTCTATACTGGATGTCACCACACACCAAAGACAGGAGGAATAGGTACAAATCGACAACATCTTGGGTTTGCCATATCATAAACAATGTGTCCAGAAGCCATTTCTAATGAAGAAATAGTTTATAGGGAAGACAAGCTCATGTCGACAAGTCAGTGGGGACTTTATTAAAATAGAGAATTGCAAGGATATCATGTATATGTATTGGTTTGTGGGAAGGGGAGAAAAGAGTACTAAGGTAACTTTGCCAACACTGGGAACTGTCAGTGCAAATAACTTTAATATTTTCCCTGCTCAGAAAATTATCCCTAGGAAAGACTTATCTGATATTAGACCTTTTAAGAAGATTAACTCATAAAATGTCTGCACCCCAATACTTTGAGTTGGAACAGCATAATCACTGATGTAAACAACAGACCTAAAACATGACTGCAAGTTCCCCCACCAAAGTGTCGGGGCTGCCTAGAGAATCCGCACGTTCGAGGAAGTGTGTGGGCATCCCAGATGGTACATGGGAGGCCCATTAAAAAAAATAACTGCTTTTCACTGGGGCCTGTCACAGAAGCCGAAACTGAATTACTTGAATATAACTTGTTACTTCTCAAGCAAAAGCATTATGGTGTCAGTATTTGTTTAGTGTGTGTACATGTTTGAGTACATGTGTGTATGTGTGTGTGAGAGAGAGAACACATATGTGTGTGATGTGGGATTCCCCTCTGTATGCTGTGATTACCGTTGATTAATAAAGAACTGCTTTGAGCCTATAGCAGAGCAGGGAAGAACAGAAGTAGGCAGGGAAAACTAAACTGAATGCTGAGAGAAAGAAGGCAAAGTCAGAGAGAAGCCAGATAGCCCCGCCAAAGACAGACACAGAAAACTTTACCTGGTAAACCACAGCAATACACAGATTACTAGAAATGGGTAAAATTAAGATATGAGTTAGCCAATAAGAAGCTAGAGCTAATATGCCAAGCAGTGATTTAAATAATATAGTTTCTGTGTGGTTATTTTAGGGCTGAGCATTTGGGAACAGACAAGTGGCTCTCCTCATTGCAACATCTATGAGTATATATGTATGAATCTATGTGTGTGTGAGAGAGAGTATGTTTGTGGATGTGTGTGAAAGTATATGTGTGTGAGTGTGTGTATAAGTATGTGGGTGTAAGAGAATATGTATGTAAGAGAGAGTATATGTGTGTATATATGTGTGAGAGAGTATGTGTGTGTGTGTGTGTGTGTGTGTGTGTGTGTAAGAGAAAGTGTACACAAACATGGATGGTCTGAATTCACTATTTCTTCCTCAAGATTCACATTCTTTATCCTTTCCTATTGTGGATGAGAAATGTACCCATCTAACATCCCTGGCCAGATACATTATGGCCAGCTTTGATCTTTCCATTGCCCTTATCACCCCATGGCAAACCAATTATCAGTCTCTTCTGATTGGTGAATATCACTGTACTATGATTTCATAAACCCATACTGCCAGGCCCTTTGATTTTGTAACATTGCTTCTTTGGATTCCTAGAGCAGCTTGCTCAGTGGTATCTGAATTCCAATAAAAGCTCTTTACAGTCCATTCTCCTTCTTGTCACCAAAGAAATTCTCCTAAATGCTAATCCATTGTCTTGGTTGCTTCTCCTGTTGCTCTGGTGAAATACAGAAATACCCTTACAAAAGCAATTTTGGAGAGAAAGGCCTCATTCCAGTTCACAGTTCAAGTGTACAATTCTATCACAGTGGGGATGCCCTGGCCCTGGAACTGAAGGGGGCTGTTCAAGTTGCCTCTGGAGTCAGGAAGCAGAGAACCATGACTGCTCCTACTCCATCAGCTCCAGGACCAAGCCCAGGGAATGATGTTACTATTTGACACTCCATTAACCTAATCAAGAAAATTCCTCACAGACATCATTCATGACTACCTGAGGACGTGGGCTGAGTCTTAGCACACAGTTTAGAACTAAAAGTATAGGGATGTGGGTGTGTGTAGAAACACAAAGTTGTTCTTTTAAAAAGAGTGTCTTTAAAAGAAACAGAGATCTGGAGAAGGCTAGAAGAGGGTATGAGGCAAACTATTGTGGGATGCCTACATCCTACAAACCATGTGGTATGGCAACAGCTCTACAGTGCTTTTATGGATTGGGTTAGATGCAGAGTAGGAACTGCTCCTCTTAGTCAGGAACTCCAGAAGTCGGCTCCAACACTAGAAGTAGCAGACCCCACTCTTCTTGGAAGTACTATGAGGAATGTCCTTCCAGATCTCCATCACCACCATTCCTCACTGTTATTGAAACCTGATGCCAAAGAAATTTTCAAGCAGACCTACCTTTTTTGCCAATCTATCATAACTAGAAACAACCTGTCTGCTTTGATGCCACAAGACATGACTTGGGACCGTTGACTGAAAGATGGATTTTAGTAGACACCAAGATTATATAAAGTGATCTTTATTGCAGAGAAATCTGTTTATTCTCTGCCACTGTAATATTGTTTCTTGAGCTGTTTTTCCCCCACTAGGCCTCTGTCTATATTAGTACACAGTTGTAGCCTTTTCGTGTCCTTTAAAGAAATTCTTATCCATCTTTCAAGCCATGTGTTCCATGGTTTGAATTCCCAACTCTTCCGTCACTTTCTGTTAGGCGCTTCTTTCATCCCATATCTTTCTACATGTGGGCAACCAACCCTACAGATCCCTGCTCCCGCTTGATAGCAATAGATAGTACCTTTTAAATAATTTTGAGAGTGACATCACCACTGGCTTCCTGAATCTGTCTCTAGCTCATTTTGCAGCAGTAATCTAAAGCAAAGTACCTTTTTAAGGAGTTTGAATTGCCAAAAACGTGTGTCTTGAATTTCTACCATTGGCTCACTGAGGATCCTAGCACAGATGGTCATGTTAGATATGTGGTCCTGGAGGACGTGTGGTCTTGCTGGACAGCTCCTCATACACTGTGTGAAGGGGTCACCATGCATCTTTCTTAGGAAATGTCCTCATGCCAGTAGGAAATGCTTTCCCTTCTCTTCGATTCCTTTTCTCATGCCTTGCTTCTGTTGGTTAAATTCTGCTCCTTCAGCTGTTCCTCTGTCACTGAAGCGTATGGTCTATGGCCCACATCTTATAGACCTATCTCATTGCTCTGCCTCTTTAGGGTCCCTCCTACCCTCTCCCACTGTTTCATGACCTGCTGTGACCCCTTCCATCTCAATCATTTTTTTACCATATCCTCTCTCCTCCATGCCACTGGGAGGATTTTCCAGTCACAGAGCAGAAGGGCTGCTATTCTAGGCTCACCCCCACCCCTCAGGATCAGCTTTCCCGGACTGACTGACTTTGGGGACTCACGACCCAGTTCTCTTTTACAGATCTTAAATTGAACTCTCAAGATTTTTTTCCTAGATGCTGCCAAAGTTGCCTGTGGAAACGAGTTTCTTTAAAAACTGTTTTCAATTCAGAGTTTTCTCCAGATTGTTGTTTATTGCCTCCAACTATTTTTCAGTATGGCCATTTTTCTTACATGAATAAAAATTTTGAGCACTTTAATGGGAACATTAAATTTGGCTTCGCTTGGCTCTCCCAACTGCCACAGGTCTCTCTTCGAAAGTGTGACGGGAGTGCAGCTCTTTCCTTGGCCTTTTTATAAACAACTTGTTCATAGAAATCTATTAAATACATCTTTTTTCTCCTTTATGTCATATGGCTAGTAGTTATTTGTCTTCAACTCTTCTATTCACGTTTAAGGAGTAAGGGATTCCAGAAGCATCCAGTCCACTCAGAGTTATCATTATGAATATTCATAGCTAATCTCACTTTGAGTGCTCTGGGTGGGAGACTGTTGGTGTGAGTCTAGAAAATGAATGTTCTTACATACTCTTTTTGAGTAGCTAGCTTTTCATTTTTCTCTTGGAATTTACACAGTGACCATCAAAGTCTTCCAATTACCATGCGTTAATAACACTACATTATTCAATATTAGGGAATAGTCATATTTATGACAAGGAAAAGTAAATCCTCCTGTTGTTTTTATGAGTAAGAATGGTGTGAGAGTTTCATCAAAAGATTTTTGTGGAAACAAGATTCATGCGTCACTCCTCGCATAGCCTCAAATTGCAAGACCTCTCAGTTTCAGCCTCCCTTTGTATAGCATTCTCACATGAAGGAGCCTTCCCCCAAAGTCTTCCAGGGTCCATACTGAAGGCGAAGACACTCTTGTCTTCCCAGGAGACACAGGTGCCTGATGGGCTTTGCCTTGAGGCAGCAACAGGTGTAGCCACAGATGCAAAGAATACTGAGAAAACAGATGCCACTGTCCTCTCAAAACCATGGACTGTCAACCTGACCAAGATCCCAGTTGGTTAAAACAAAACATACAAAAATCTTGCAACAGACTTTTATCTCCCAATTCAGACTTCTTCAGAAATGATGTTTAGGTTTGGCTCAGGCAACATCCTCTCACCTCTTATCATCTTTGTGGTTCCCACATCCCCTTACCTGAGTCCTAACTTCATGTTCTCTGAATTTAAATCTTCTAGCACTAAATCTCCTTGTACAGTGACTGACATTGTGGCCAATGTAAAAGGGCCTTGAACTTGTATCCCTGCCAGACCTGATACTCCTGGAACAATGATCCTAAGGGACTCCCATTAGAATTGATCTACAGTCACTAGGTAAAGAAAACTCATCAGGGGATGACCACGACAGCATCAGTTTACCTTGGGGCACCACATTTTTTTTAATTGAACCATAAAAAAGTGAGTCGACACATCTTTAAGCTAACACCTTTAGGATGTGAGAAAGGACAACATGCTTCCTTATTTCCTCTCTGTTGCTTTGCCAGCTCAACACAATGGTTGGAGTAAATCTACCCACTAAATCCTGATGTGAGGCAAGAACAAATGCATGTGACTTTTACAGCGGTCAGAATTTACTGTTGTTCAGAAAATGCAGCCTGGTTTTCAGGTATGCTGGTGGTTACAGAAAGCCTTGAAATACTACCTCTCTTATCCGTTTTAGGACAACTACCTCCATAAGACCCCTTCTTTCTCTGCACCTGAGTTTAGAATCTTTTAAACAAATGCACATAAATAAATGAGCCTTTCTGTGACCTCCTATTAAGACACTAATGCAGAAAAACTGCCACCCAGGCCTTAGAATTATGCATTCCCCATTAGAAAATAGACGACAACTGTTGATAGCACTAAAAATAAATCAGAGTGTGCAGAGCATGAAGGAGCTTATGCCGCAAGCAGGCAGATGGCAATCATCCATTTTAAGGAAATTCTCGGGGATTCATTAATTGACTAGAAAAAGATACAGGGAGAACATGTCATAATTGGACTAGAATCTTGTCTGAAATAGAGTTAAGGGAATATGTGAGTCAGATCTAGCAGTACCATCATATTATCTGGGTTATTGAGGTAGATGATATTTAGTTGATTATAGCAATAGTCATACTAGGCAGTTCTTTGAAAATTGTTCTAGATGTTGGCTTTGCAACTGAATATCTATGCTATTTTCTTGTAGAATCCAAGCACAGAGTCAAGGGCAAAAGGCAAGTCTTGACACTAGGATCTGTCTGGGAGTATGTATGTTGAACTTTCCCTCAAGGGAAGAGTGAGCCATCAGTGCATGGTCCATTTCTTCTCTCACTCCCTACTGAGTAAGCTATGGTCCACTGTCTGCAGCCATCACTTGACCAGTTCCTGATTCATTTGCTGGCTAGCAAGTGATGACAGATATATGTGACAAGACAGCAGAGCATGGGAAGAGTCAGTGGGTGAGCATGAGAGGGAGAGTCTTGTCCCTGACATTGTCCAGGTATTACATTAATCCATTAGGGAGTTTCATTGATCCATTAGGGAGTTTCACTGATCCATTAGGGAGTTTCATTGGTCCATTAGGGTGGTTCATTGATTCATTAGGGTGTTTCATTGATCCATTAGGGTGTTTCATTGATCCATTAGGGTGTTTCATTGATCCATTAGGGTGTTTCATTGATCCATTAGGGTGTTTCATTGATCCATTAGGGTGTTTCATTGATCCATTAGGGAGTTTCATTGATTCATTAGGGAGTTTCATTGATTCATTAGGGAGTTTCATTGATTCATTAGGGTGTTTCATTGATCCATTAGGGTGTTTATTGATCTGTTGGGAGTTGTATAATGGATGTCCCATTATACAAGTTCCCTAGCTTACTAATTGTTACTATTCTAGCCTCTAATTCAACGTTGAAGCCCATTTCAATATTACTTGAGAGAAAAATGTTTTAACAGTCACCCTAACAATGTTGTACTGCAACTATTTGCCTTCTAATTTAATAAGTATACATGACACATGACTGTAAATGGAGCCTGCTTGTTCGTTTCCTGGTCACCCATACCCAAGTAATCACAAAAACTATATTAATTGCAACACTGCTTAGCCAATAGCTTAGTCATATTCCTAACTAGCTCTTACCTCTTAAATTAACCCATTTCTATTCATCTGTGTATTACCACAAGGTTGTGGCCTTGTGGTTCTGGGAGTATCTTTCTCCTTTGGCAGCTACATGCCTTCTTTCCTCCTCTATCTCTGCATGGTTTTCCTGCCTGGCTCTGTTCTGCCCTGCCAAAAGACAAAGCAGCTTCTTTATCAACCAATGGTGATCAAACACATTCACAAAGGGGAATCCCACACCATCTCTCCTTTTCTATTTAAATAAAAAGGAAGGTTTTTAAATTTAACATAGCAAAATTATACATAACAAAAGAGATATCAAACAAGAATTACAGTTACAATATTTTTGTTATTCTGAAGTTTTATGTCTAAATTATCTTTTATTATAACTAGGGAAACTATAACTATCTGTCTTCAATGTCATCAAAGATGGGTATAATATTACCTAAGTAAATAGGAAATGCTTTGTAAGCAATTTCCAAAACTCTAGAATTGACAGAGACATCTCACTGCCTGGACAGTCACACAAAGCTCTTCTGTAACATTGGGGCATCCATCTTCAGTCTATAGGTCCATAGTACCTGGCAGACCTTTCCATGAAGCAGGAAAATTGAAAGACTGTTTTTCCTATATTGGAAATTTGTCAGTCACTTTCTTCTGTGTCCTATAGAAAGTCTGGCAGACTATCATGAAGCAGGAACCCTGAAGGATTGTCTCACCTTCTTTAGACAAGTTTAGCAGTCATTTTTCTGCATGTCCAGTTTATAGAGCATACTATCAAGCAGTCCAGGCAAAAGCTGTTTCTTGCCCAAATGGCTAACAAACTTCATAAGGAATATCTTTGATGCCCATCATCCTCTTGAAGTAGATTGGTGTTGCCTGAAGTAGACATGTCTCACTGTCAATAAAAGTTTTAGTTTCTAAAACATTTTAAATGTCATATTCTATAGGTCTTTGAAGTGTTGAAGACTATCTAACTGAAATGTATCTCTATATATCTAGAAAACCTAACTAATATGACTACAAGTTTGACTATTATAAATGACTATCTATTAAACTATAATTGCTAATGATACATTACATTTTTAAATAATTTGTATAAACAAATACCTTTAACAAAAGTAGAAATATACATATAACAAAATTGACCTTAAATTTCCATCAATAAGCCAAAGTCCATACAAATGCAAAGTATTCATCTCTATATCACATCTCCTGCTGCTTTTTTTTTTTTTTTTTTTTTTTTTTTTTTTTTTTTTTTTTTTTTTTTTTTTTTTAGAAATTGACTGTGACCAGTAACGATTTATACCCAACCCCTTTTAAATGAAAACAGACATTTATAAACAATGATTTTGGGAATCTGGGCATAGTTTTCTCTAAACAGCTTCCTACTGTTTGTTGGACAAAGTATTTTTGGGGTTCATGGAGACCTTTCAGGGGTCTTGTTCCCCTGAAACCATATTAGCCTGGAAGGAATCCACAGGTTCTCATCCTCTATGGAACAAAAGCAGAACCTCTTTTCTAAAGTAACATATCCTTAGACACAAATTTTAAAGTCAAGATATCTTTCAAATACATATGTTAGTTTAGCTTAGCAGCCCCCACAAGCAAATGTTTTTCAGCAGTTAACTCACTAACAATCAAAAAATCTAAAGAAAACACAATACACATAATCCAGACTTCTCCATGTATATTCCATCTTTGCATGGCTTATTTTTTAACTCTATTACCTTCTAATATTTATTTTATTATATTTACTCCTTTAATCTATGATTGTCCTTACTCTTTTTCCTCTCTCTTCCAAGCCTACATATACTTTTTAAACACCATGTGTCTTTTAGAACTCTTTTATGTCTTAGTCTGTCCTATTGTGTATCTGAAATCCTTTTCTAACAAGAAACGTGGTTTTTTAAATGGTAAGCAGTGTGGCTGTTGCAGAACTAGTTTTTGGCTCCATCTCTCTCAGCCTTTCAACATGGCCAAGCTCTGTGAACCATGTTTACTTCCCCAACTCTCGGAAGCGGTTGACCCATTCTGTCACCAAGTAACTTGCAGCGGTGCTGCCCACGAACCTCATCCAAGTGCCCCACAACAGGACTTCCCAAAAGAGCCTGAGCCATCCACATTGCCAGCATGAACCAGGAAGCTGTCTCTTAAAGGAGTTGCACAGCTTTTGCTCCTAAGGCTGACTTAGGAATCCTTCTCTTAAAGGTGCCACTCCTCCACTAGCCACCAGCAAACAGAGTCTGTCTGAAAATAGGCAGCTACAAAGAAGCTGTGCTTGGCTCCCTTTTTTTTGTGGGTCTAGAAGTTCCCTTTTTTTAAGCTTTTTGGGGTCTTATGTGGATCCATGCCTGATGGTGGGCGCCATTTGCAAACTGTGACTGCTTTGTTTCCTGGCTGCCAACACTCAAATAAACACACAGAAACTCTATCAGTTATAAGAGTGTTTGGCCAATAGCTTAGGCACATTCCTAGCTAGCTCTTATATATCAAATTAACCCATTTCTGTCAATTTGTATATCAACATGAGGCTGTGACCTACCATAAGATTCCAGCATATTTCTCCTTCAGCAGCTACATACATGCCATCTCCCTGACTCCGCCTTCTTTCCTCCACTATCTCTGCTTGGTTTTCCCGCCTAGCTCTATCTTGCCCTCCATAGGCAAAGTAGCTTCTTTATTAACCAATGGTAATAAAACATATTCACAGCATACAAAAGGGAATCCCACACATCACATAACACCTGATGAAGGGACAGAAATCATGGATTCCAGTTACAGCCTGCTCACTTAGAAGCCTTGTGACTTTGTCCGAGTCATAATTTCACCCAGTCTGTGTTGGTGTGTGTGTGTGTGTGTGTGTGTGTGTGTGTGTGTGTGTGTGTGTGTGGTGTGATTGTACCAAGTTGAAATTATCCTAGATCATACAAAAGAACTGCTGTGATAACCAGTATCTGAAATTGCAATTATTATACTCAGCAAATACAAAATGCTATGAAGTGTGCAAGCTAATCACATGACATGTGCAAGCCTATCACTGTGCTTGCCACATGTAGATGTAGGTGCGTGCTTATCCCACACAGGAAGAAGAGATTGTTTACTGGTGCCACCATGTACAAGGAAAGTATCTATTCTGTCTGAGGGAAAGGAAGATATCACTAGACTGCACATGGTGGTCGTGCAAGCGATGGGCTTTAACTCTGAAAAGAATACAGGATTGCTGCAGTTTCAGCAGTGAGCACTGAGGCGCATTCATGGAGGAGAAGAAATTAATTTTAGAATTTTTCATTTTATGGCATTTGCAAAATACATGCTAAGAAAAAGAGGTATGTGAGGGAGAAATAGGATGTGAATAGGGAAGACTGTGTAGAACAAAGGGAAGAGAGAAACAGGAAGTGAAAAAAGGAAGCAGGGAGACAGAAGAATGTTGATTTAAAGGCCCAGGATTAAGGGTTTATAAATAGAAATATATAAAAGGATCAAACCCAAAAATTCTCAAAGTAGGTCTCCAGAGATGAGCAGTGTTTTAAAAAAAAAAAATCAAAGGGAGCTAAGGAGATGGCTAAACCAGTAAAGTGTTTACCACAGAAACATAAGACCAAAACACAGATTCAGGAGCCTACACGGAACAGTGCCATGAAGCTTCCATAGCTGTAGAACCAAATTAATCCCTCCTTTCAAATCTGTGGATGGGAACATGGGGTAAGCAGGTTATAGGGAAGAAGGAAGCTCTCTATTACAGGTCTCTGGTGTTATCAGAGGACAGTCTTAGCTTGTGAATTGGTAGATGCATGCTTATCCCACACAACTCATGAGCCACAAAACTCATTTCAACAAAGCAGGCCTGAGATCCTGTCATTAGTTGGGGAGGGCAGAGAAATGAGGGTTCCTGGTGCCAGCTGGTCAAGCCAGCTGAACTGAGTGGGTGAGCTGAAGGTTCAGTGAGGAACTTGTCTAAAAACTTGGAAGTTTTAGAGAAACTCAGATACTCAGATGTCTTCCTCAATAGTAATTAAATCAATAGTAACTGAATCAAATTACTACTGAGGAAGACATCTGAGATTAATCTCAGGCCTCTATGAGAATGAGCATCACATGAACACACACACATACACACTTATGCATACATGCTTTCTAAAGGAACAGAATTTGGTACAAATGAAAGATACTCCTGTATTTTCATTGCTCCTCATAAATTTCAAAATGATAGCTAGTCAATCAAATCACAGTACCATAGCAAATAGTATCACACTTTTGTTTTGATTTTATAAAACAGGATGTTAAGAAGTTACTGTCTTGCTCAAGAGCACATGTGTAGCACACAGCAGAGTGAGAGTCAAGTTCAGAGTTCTCTGATGATAGTGTGGAGAACAGAGGACATGGTTTCAGAGAGGGAGGATGCTTTACCTTCATCCTCTTCTTTTAATAACACACAAAAATGGCAATGTCTAAGAGCTAAAGGAAATTATATATGCTTTCTCTAACTAAAAAGAATTGACAGAAGATAAAACAAGTGTTCGAGGAAAGGGAGAAAACGGAAGTTGTCAGTGATCTATTTGTGTTCATAATCTTTATGAAGTTCAATTTGTTCTGTGGTGATGAAGAAGATAAACTGTTGGGGAAGCACATTAAATATGCTAAGAGCTTGCCTGTACATAATCATTGCTACTGTCTTCCGAGGCTCAAATGAGATGTTGAATAATGATGCCACCTCGTGCCATGTACCCATGCTGAAAATAAATCACCATGCACAGTCCTAATCAGAGGAGTGTCAGACAGGACTCTGACAAAACAGTATTGGCATTCATAATTGGGAAGCTATAAAGACACTTCTAACACATCACAGGTAAGAACTCATCAATTGAAGATTGGTCAGAAGTAGTTTATGTCTTAGTGGGGTTCTTGAAATATACCCCAAAGGTAGCATCTTTGATTTGAAATGGTTATGATAGAGTTTTAATAGAAGATGAGGACAAGGAGTATCTCAAAAAGGAGCAACTGATTAAAACAAAAGAAATCAAATATCAATTTTGCATTGTGATATTTACTGTGATTCTTCTCTCAGTACTACTCAGTGATTTCTTGACTAAGACCATGAACACAGGAAAATCAACTGATATTTCCCTAGGTTTGAATTTTCTACTTGGAAACAGGTTTCTGGGGACCCTATTTCTGTGCTATGGGCTAAATGTTTCTACTAAAAATTTATCCCTGGCATGACAGAAGAATATTGGTTAAATGTAAGGAGACTGCTTGTTCGTTTCCTGGCCACCCAGACTCCTGTAATAATCACATAGAAACCATATTATTTAAATGACTGCTTTTAATAAATCACTCAATTAATATGTGCATCACCACAAGGTCATGGCCTACCAGCAAAGTTTCTGCACATCTGCCTCCAGCAGCAGCTCCATGGATTCTCCTTGACTCCGCCTCCTTTCTCCCAGCATTCAGTTTAGTTTTCCCTGCCTAGCTCTGTTCTACCCTATCACTGGCCCAAACCAGCTTCTTTATTAACCTTTATTTTATTAAGCTTCTGTATTCACAGCACACAGAGGGGAATCCCACATCTGTTAAATTTACAAGCATACTTCCCAAGTAGAATTAAGAGCTATTTATTGTGCTCTGCCACGCTGGCTGAAGGTTGGATTGAGAGAGTTCACATGTGACTCCAAGTGACATGCCAGTGTTAAGACACAAGCAGTATCAGTGACAAATTAGGAATCCCCAGAGCATTCTTTGAATACACAGTTCTCAAAAGACCAAAAGCATGGAGGCAGGAGGCATGTGATGGGACCTCAGGTGGACCTTTACTTTTAAACATCCATTCCCACCCCATTTCTGGGGATATGTGAACCAGAGTAGGAAACTATGGTCAAAGGAGCACTGGGGTCTTATGGAAACTGCCTGTACCTAAACCCAGAACACTGGATCAGTGAAACACGTTCACTCTTCCTTCAAAGCTGCTATGCGACAAGAGGAGACATCACCTTTCACGCCCTGATCCTTATTACTGTCTCCAGCTATGCAGCTACTCTTAAGAGTCTAAAGGAGGAATCACTGGAAATATCGTCTGTGTATCCACAATGTGTGAGTACAAATGGAAAAAGAGAAACTGCTGTCCACTGCTCCTTGCTGCAGATAACCTACCTACAGGTGTGCTGATGATGGCTGAACTCGGGCGGAAGACCAGGAAATGCATGAAGGATCTGGTACCAATGCCACACCTATTGCCTACATGCAGAAACCAGCTCTTAATTTGAAAACTTCACTCTCAATTACATACCAAATTGATTTTTGCTCTGGAATACACAAATGACTGCTGAAAAATTAGATGCCTTGGAAGAATCCCATACATTATATGCACATTTTTATGAACAAGCATACCTCATGCAAATAGAGCCCTAGGTTTTCCAGAAACAAATGCTGGGAACAAATGCTCTGGAAATAATTTACTTTAGGTATGAACATTTTACTACATTTTTAATTTTGTGCTTTGTAATCATGTGTCACCCATTTCTCTCTTGGTAATGACTACTTTATTTGTCTCTTATCCTTACCAGCAAAATCCCCTATTTGCTAATTGGGTATTATACATGGTCACAGTCCATATCATGCAGAAATGCTTTTCATATTGTTGATCAGCTGCAGCCATGGTGTATTAACTCCAGGCACAGCATCTGGGATTTGATGAAACTGTGGAAGTGGCATTTTTATTTCTTCAGTGTGAGGAATTTGCAGGCCTGAGGACATTTGAAACTCGCCTTCAGTGACGAGGATTCAGTTGCATTTCCAAGACTGAACACAGCTACCCACACTGGGAGAGGTCTGTGCTATAGATCATGGCCACAGCACAAGGTCATCATGTGACTTCTTCTACAGCTTTCTGTGTTCACATATGCAGTTACGATAGAGACGTGGACATAGCGCAAAGCACTAAAATAAACAAGTTGACTTGGATGTGGTTGCAGTGCCCAAAGGAAGGTGGGAGCATGTATCTAGTAAACTGGTAGCATAAAAATAACTTTAAGACAGCATCATATAAACCAAAAGGAAACTGAACCATTCCCAGTTACCACATAGCTCAGTGAACAGTGACATTCAATGGAGAAAAAACAGCCCCACAGAATTAATAAGGTAAAAAGGATCACTACCATAGTCAGGACGACTCGAGACTTCATTCTCTGCTGAGATTGAGGGCATGTGTTGTACTGTGATAAACTGCCTCAGGTTTATAGGAGACTAGAAGGGGATTTTTCTACAGCTTCCTGACCAACCTATGCAAGGACTCTGCAAGGTCATATCTCTGTGAGTCTCCGAAGGAACTGAAGGTTGAAAGAGAATGGACGTTAGTCTCTGCTCTGCCCTACTTCACTGGTTTGGTCGGAATTCTCATACCATTTGCTCTGTAGGTTCTTATTCTAAGTTTTCATATCTTTGTGGTTGGAAACATTGTACTGAAAATACGAATGTTGTGGTGAGCTCAGCATCTTTCAGCCCTGAGTCACGAGGTAAATATCCTGGGATATGAATTGCTATTAGAAATGAGCACCAAGGTTGCATGGGTATCAGCTTATGAGGGCAAAGATCCAGTTGCTCACGGCAGAACACCCATTCTCCATATTTCTTTGTCTGATGAAGCGTTCCTATCCTGCCTGATGAGAGAAATGGAGACAGCACAGCTGATGCTATGGAAAAGTGATTGCTGGCCACTCAGAAGCCATGCCAGGACCCAAGTTCCCTTTCAGATATAGTCAAGGTGAGAAAATAGGATGCAAAACTGGTGAAATCTTAGGGCTTTTGGAAAGGTGTTTCCGTTACTTCTCCTTCCTTGTGTCAGCGAGCTGATGAAGTAACTCAGAAGAGCAGTTTCTTTGTGTTCACACTTTCAGAGGAAGCCACTTGCATGGCTGTGAAGGCACACTTGCTGGAATGTCTAGATTGACGATGATGCTGTCTCAGAAAACAAGATCTCTGGCCAGCACCATAGGAGGATAGGACCTCCACGGCCACTCCGGTGTTCAACCACATGTCACAAAGTCTCTACAAGTTCCCAAAACAACACCTCCAGCTGAAGGCCAAGTGAGCCATTAGGAGACTGAAGCTGTAACAAAGGGCACCTAAGCCCACATACCTGGTGCCTGATGATGGCTGAAGAAAGAGTAGACTATAAGAAGGTCACGTGATGAGAACACCTGAGCCAGATCAATGTAATGAGAAGAGTTGCTCCCAGGTGCCCTGCATATCAGCTACAGTGTCCACATCCGTTCCTTGACATGGACTTGGTATTTGCATCCCCCACTAAATTCACATAGTAAAATCTTAACTCTTCAATATGGGGCATTAAGAGGTGAGGCCTGGAGAGGTGGCTAGAGGTCATGACAGTGAAGTTTTTGTGAATCATGTCACTATAAAAGAGAGCCAGAGAGAGCATCCCTCATTCTTACTACACAAGGACACAATGAAATGGAGTCATTCTACCTTTCAGACTCTCTGAGAGTCTCCACACCCCATTGCCTTCAGAATTGCAAAGCTTCCGAAGACTTGGAGCCCTAATGGTTGCTTACAACATGTGCGCATTGGTTGGTGAAGTAGCCAAGCCAACTGACTCATATGAAAACGTAAAAGTTACTAAATGTTGGATCAAAACATATATTATCAATTCAACAAGGGATAGGCCTTCTGTTTAAATGGATTTTCTGGGGAAAAAATTAGAAAAGGGTGCCTTTTGCTGGGTTATCCTTTCACATGAAAGTCATGGTTTAGCTTGCAGAACAAGTGCCATGGGCATGAATCTGGCTTCCACTGAAGGCAGTCGAGAGGCACGGGGCATAAACACACACACGCACACACACACACGCACGCACACACACACACACACACACACACACACACACACCAGGCCAAGCTGAGTCTCAAGCTCCACCCACAGGGTATGTGATGAAAGCAAAATCAGTGACTCCCTTTTGCTTCTATTACCTTTTATCATTAAAATAAAAGAACTAATTCTCTTTCTATGAAGGAAATGAGAAAGACAGCATTCCAAAATGTACTTTGTCTTGAACAAGGTTTCTTTTCTGTTAAAATGCTACATAATAAATGTTACATAATGTACCTGAAGTGTCTTGTTAGGCAAGTATTTAAAAGTCAATATAAAAATCATGTCAGTTTAAAGGGCAATTACATCCTCTATGCTTGATAAAGACATAAAGGAATTGAATTAGCAAGGGGACATTTATTCAGGCCTGGAAAATAGCAACTGAGATTTATTAAGGGAAAGCAAAGCCTAAGGGAAGGTCATACCAAAAGATGGTACAAGAAGCTATGACCCTGTACAAGTGATCCAGAGGGAAGACAGAGGAAGTTAAAAGGGGTTGCAGAGACAAAGTTCAGTGGAGAAGGCCCATGAGAATCTAGGCTGACACTGAGTGCACACTATGCCACAATATAACGATAAGAACGCTGTAGCAGCACAGTGTGCTCCCCACAGCAGGTCAGCCCCTTTCCAAGAATGAGAAAGTCAATAGCTTACCCTGAGTCCCAACGCCACCACATCGTTTTCTGGTCATGCATTGATCTACACTCTTTGAGGCATCTTTTCTGTGAGCCTTTTTTCATTATGACTATTTCATATGTTCCCTGACATATTTGGGTCTCTGTTAAATTCATATGCTGAAATCTTATCTTGTCAATGTGATAACATTAATACTTGATGCTTGAGGGAGTGGTTATAGGTCATGATGGTGGAGTCCTCATTAATAGGAATTGTGTAATTTACAAAAACCCTCATTTGCATGCTAACCATGTGGAGATGCCAAGAAAGCACTGCCATCCATGAGTCAGGGAGCCAAATTCACTAAACGTCAAAACATCGAGGCCCCTTGTCCTGAACATAAGAAGAGAGAAAGTTGAACTTTGATTAAAGTATTTTACTTACTCCAAAGATGGAAATCAAAAGAATCTATTTGTGAAGGGTTTCTCTAAGTCCCTTCTCCAAAATTTGCAAGTAAAATCTTCACAGAATTTGGGGATTCTGAACAGATGCAAATGGGGCAGGTAGTTCCGGGTTGCGAAGGAACGGCCTCTGTTCTGGGGGGTTCAGATGCCGAGGGAATTGACACCAACATGTATGAGCCAGCTGTTACTCACATGGCTTGGCTTTCTGGAAAATCTAGGTCAGGCTCCTTACTCATCCCCACCCCCACCTCCAAAATGGCTTGAATGGAAGGAGAGCAAGTGGCTTGGGCATACAGGAGTTTTACAGCACTGAAGTCAAGATGGAGATCCCTACATGGCTACTCACTGGGTTTAGCCATCCCAAAGCATACATGCTGCAATTATGGACATAACATACTTTCTTTGAGACAGGGTCTCACTGTGTATTTCTGACTGACCTGGAACTTTCAGTGTAGAACAATGTGGCCTTAAACTCAGAGAGATTCACCTGCCTCTGCCTTACCAGTGCTAGGATTAAAGGAATGAGAGAACATGTCTGGCACCTGTGGAATTTTTAATATTTCTAAACATGTGAGGCAGACGGGTGTGGTGGTAGTGGAGGCTGAGACTTTCCCCAGTAAAACATGCAGAATAGAGCTGGATGGTTTGTCTTCTGTGGCTCTTGATAAATAGATATTTTCACGAAGTTCAATTATGTGGCCTGGTGAGATGTGTTAGCTGATAAATGGTGCTGCTGAGATGATCCCACCTTGGCTATGTGCCATTAACACCAAGTCGGGCTAAACACTGAGCCCAAAGCAACGAGATGGAATGAAGATCTTGGTCACCCATGGGTCCTGCGACCCCATCAGGGAAAGAATACCAACCCTCAGACTCAAGGAAGTCTACTGTCGAGGGCTGTGGTTGGAGCCACAGACCATAAGCAACTTCTGGGACACTCTAGCTGTGTGGTGATTTTAATTGTGAGTTCACTGGAATAATTTTTATATTAATTTTTTTATTTTTCATTTTTAACTGAACAAAAAGTTTTCCTACAATGTATTCTGATCATAGTTTCACCTCCCCCATCTCCCATCTCTTCCCAGATCCCTCCCATCTCCCCACATGCCCAACTCCTCTCCTTCTTTCTCCTCTCTCTTTAGAAAACAAACAAGCAATTTTTTAAAAAGGGGGGGAAGAAAACATGGAAAAATAGACACACCAACATACACAATAAAAGCCATAAAAACACAAAATTGGGAACTATAATAGATAATCAAAAAACTAGTAGGGTTAAAAAAATGGTCAAACAATACATTATGAGAAAAAAAAAAGATCTTCAAAAATACCAGGATGTTTCTTAAGTGTTCTCCATCTATTGCTGGGCATGGCACCTCCCTTAAGTGTGGTTTGTATACCTAGTGTGACTCCACTGAAGAAAACTAATTTCTCCTTTGTGAACATCCAGGGATAGGAACTGGCATCCACTTCTCCCGCACAGTGCTGGTACCTCATCTGGCTTTGACCTATGCATTCTGTCACAGTCTCTGTGAGCTCAGGTTGCATCCGCCCTGTTGTGTCTGAAGACACTGTTTCATTGGTGTCTTCTGTCACCTCTGGCTCTTACAATCCCTCTGCCTCCTCTTATGAACAGTTCTCAGAGCCCAGTGTGGGAGGGGTTTGATGAGGACATCCTATTTGGGACTGAGTATTATATTAATTTTTTTAAAATGAGTGAACGTGATAAGCACAGGCACTTCTGTAGCATTTCATGACTAAAATACACCATGTGGCCTGAGTTGAATTTGAACTTTGTGATGCTGCATTTATCTGTATTTGGATATTTTCAAATACAGTCAAAATGTCCCAGTTTACTTGCCCTAGAGGCATTAACCTTGGGAATGAAAATGCTCCTGTTTTCAGGGCTCAGACCAAAATTTCAGGCCATCATTGATGGCTCGAGAGTCTCCAGAAATTTTCAGAGGACCAGCCGTCAGCCAAGATGGAACTCAGGTGACCGCCTACCGTTCACCCCACTGTGCTTGCCGAGGGCACAAGCCTCCTCCGCCGAGGACTGCCTGAGTGGGCAGGCCAGTGGAGCTCTCCAGCATGTGTCATGTGCAGAGGTCCCTCCCAGGAAAGTGCGCAGCTTAAACAGGAGGGATACAATCCCCGAGGCCACACAGAAGCCATGGCTAAAATTCCTGGGGAATTAGGAGATGCAAAGCAGAGAGTTAGTCTTTTTAACTGTTACTTAGGACCTTAAAAATATATCTGCACACAGTGCTCCAGGCACAATATTTTGGGAAAAAAAATCAGGGTATTTAAATACCAGCATCGATATAACCCACAGTTTGTTGAAATATTCACATTTGCAGAATCTCGTTGGGAACTGAAAAACAATTGTAAGTCCTCAAAAGAAAAGGGAAAGGTGCAATGTATACAACTGGAAACAATCCTACTAAGGGAATTCAGCCCTTCTGAGAAAGGAAAACATGGTCTATTTTCTCTCATTTGTGACTCCTAGATTTTATAGAGATACATAAAACAATGTATGTGACACAAAAGTAGAAGTAAAGCTGCCTGGAGGAGCACTAACAAGAAGGAGGGGGTGAGAAAAGGGAGGGGGTGGAGGTGTGGGGTGTGTGCTCAATGTACTGTATATCCACGTACGAAAATTGTCCCAGAATGAGAGTCAGTCTTCTTCAGGGATGCATCTCTAAGATGATAACCATGTCCCAGAACACGATACACACAGCCTTAATGGTTTTGAAAAAGAAAGAAAGAAAAGAAAGAAGGAAGGAAGGAAGGAAGGAAGGAAGGAAGGAAGGAAGGAAGGAAGGAAGGAAGGAAGGAAGAGAGAGAGAGCACATGAAGAAAAGTGATGGGGAAGAAGATATGAAATGAAAAATAAAGAAGAGGACCAACTCAGCCCTCCTACCCACCAATGCCTGGGCAGGTGGGAAGCTGGCTCTGGGGTCATGAGAGCAGGAGAACTGTGCCTGCCCTCATCAGCCACTGCACTCAGGAGCATGGCCCCTGCACTGTACCTGAGCAACACAGTAGAGCTGCCCTGAAGGTGCAGGTTGGGAGAACAGACCCTGAGGACTTGAAAGCAAAAGAACTAGCCCTGCCCCTTCCTCATTGCTGCAAGGGGTGAACTACCCAGGGCAATGCGAGAGAGCTCACCCTGGTGGAGAGGACAAGGGATCACTGTCCAACACTGCCGCTACCCAGGCCCAGAACCAGGGTTATGTGTTGACACATGGAAACATCCACTCCATCTGTGATCTGCTGAAGACATACAGGGGTCAGTTCTGCAGACCCAAAGCTGCAGGATTTCCATAACACGGGGCAACAGCAGGATAGCCAACAGGAATCCCAGTGAGGGCCAAGCATCTATAGTGTAGCAGAAACCAGAGGCCTTGAACCAGACCATGTCTCTCTGTAATGAACACTTGTTTATGGATAAAAGGGTTTACTGTGTGACTCACTGTGTCACACTACAGCCTCCATGATGAGATTATTTTTCCTTTTTTTTCTCTTAAATTTATTTTATTTTATTTTGTGGGAGAGGTTGCCAGGGCAGAAGGCAAATACGAAGGGGCAGGGAAATGAATGGGACAAAGGTGCATGATGTGAAAGACACAAAGAATAAATAAAAAAAGAAAGTTAACAAAGAGCAAAATGTGTTGCATATAAGTATAATTATATTCCCAAACAATAAATTTTACGCAATAAAAGAATGACAACAAAAAAACTAGAAATGACGTTTCTGGACCATGTCATTCAAAAAAGTACGCAAAGGGGTGAGAGAGTGGGATAGCTGGCCAACACCCTCCTCATCTGCGATGGGTGGTGAGGGCAAGAGACAGCTGCCCTTCCCATTTTGCCCCTGCCAGCTGCGGTGGGAAAGGGAGCTGACCCTGTAGCACTCTGGAGAGTGTCCCCTGAACCGCACCTGGGCAACACAGTGCAGCTGGCCCTGATGGCCCAGGTGTTATATAGCGATAGGTGTACAAATATATCCTCAAAGATATAAATACAACCTGATCCATCTTTACAATGTTACGTGTATATGTGTAGTGATCAGCAGACACAGCCTTTACAGAAAGCAAGCAGGATTAGTGAATGGGCACATCAAGAAGCAGAAGCTACAGGTGCCCCTGCTGCGGCTCTTAGCTAGCATGTGTATTTTGGATGATCTTGTTGGTGTAAAAAGAACAACTCCGTGTGTGTTTTATTGCTGCCTTATCACATTTCTATATTACCAATGATGGCAAAGATAAAATTCAAAGCTATAAACATACAAACCAATAATAAAACTAAATCAAAATCATAGATATTTTGTACAAGAGCCCATCATTCTAATATTAGGGTTTGTGAATAGTTAAACATTCATACAGCATACAGAATACATGTGAACAAAGATGAAACATTTGAACAGTGAGTTGAAGGAAATCTGAGGAAATGTTTCAAGTTTGAGGGAAATCTCTCTTCTTTTACTTGGCCTTTTTTTTTCTAAGTTCATCTCAAATAGCCCACGCTGTCTCAATAACGAGGGAATTCATTTCAGATACAGCTTGATCATTGTCATTGTCCACATGAGATCTTTTTACAGATTATTCCACTCACGCCATTAAGTGCGTACTCATCTAAGTAGGGTGAACAGTGCAGCAGATGGGGAGTTGAGGATCTAGTTCCTTTGGCAGAACATTTCTGTGGGTTTGATCCCCAGCTCCACAGAAACCAAGTACAGTGGTGTAAGTCTCAAATCCCAGGACTTGGGAGGTGAATAAGAGGTCAAGGGTCATCCTTGGCTACCTAGTCTCTAAATGAGCATGGGACCCAAGACCCTGTCTTTTAAAAGTAAAATGTATATACAGCAAATGAAAAATAGATTGCCTAATTGAATTTGAATTTCAGACAAAAACATTTTAATAAAAATATGAAGCATAAAATATTGCTATATTTAGTATAAACTTAAGTTAAATAATTACTTATCTGAAACTGAAATTTAACGGGTACTCTACATTTTATTTGTCAGCGATATACCCAGATCCCCGCAGGTTCCAGGCTTCTAAATGCACACATCTTGGGAGTGCTCATACCCCTGGACGTCATATAATTATGGAGCCAACATGCAGAAGCTGATTCCCATGGTAGCATGTCACCTGGTGTTCCTTCTGTCACACTGAAAGGCTCAGAACCTCACAGCTGTTGTGTCTCCCTCCCTACATTAGGGTTCCTCAGTCTTCTGTCCTGACTTCCTAGCTCCCCCTTGACCTTCCCTTGATGGGAGTTCTCACTGTGGTGGTGGCATGCCTCCCCTTGAGAGTTTTTAACTTTATACCATCCTTGTATATGCTATTGCCTCTTCAAGGTGAATCGACTGCCCCAAACTCCATGAACTGAGTTATTTGCTGAGGAAGTGAGAAAAGAGGAGAGATGGATGAGAAATGAGGAGGTAGACTTGATAGAACTTTGCAGCACGAATAATAAAAACCCAGAGACAGATATCAGGGTTCAACCTGAAGATCAGGGAAAACAAAGCAGACAGTCACTGGCTCTTACATCTACCTCAAACCAAAATGGGGATCCTGCCTCCAGGAATCCTTAGAAAGAGACTGAGCTGAGACCTGTCTCCTCCTGTTTTACATTTCTCTCTAGTGCTGGGATTAAAGGTGTGCACCACCACCGCCCAGCCTCTATGGCTAACTAGTGTGGCTGCTGGGATTAAAGGTGTGCGCCACCACCGCCCAGCCTCTATGGCTAACTAGTGTGGCTGCTGGGATTAAAGGTGTGCGCCACCACCGCCTGGCCTGTATTAGCTGACTAGTGCGACTGCTCTGCTCTGACCTTCAGGAGGCTTTATTTATTAAAACACAAATCATATACCACTATAGAACTTGGTGAACAATTTGAGGAGAGGGACTAAAGAGCAGGAAGAGAGGGCTGTCAAAAGGAAGACCTCAGTGCCCTATACCCAGTAAGGGAAAAGGACAGGCCATGACTTGCTATCTTTGGAGTAGTAGCTTTGACCGTAGGAACCCTTGCAAGTGTCATCAGCAACAATGACCATAGCTACTGCTCTGTGTCATGAGGTCCTCAGGGCAAGAATTAGTTCCAATTTAACTTGTATCAGAGTCATAAGCAATAAGAACTATGAGGTAAGTATGGCTCCCAGATTTTATGGCTAGCTCTAGCACTTAAAAGAATTTGAGATAAAAACAAGCAAAATCTTTTGAATTTTTAGCACCAAAATTACAGGCCCTGTTCTCAATAATGGCATTGTGATTTTTCTATTTCGCTCTATTGATTTTAAAAAACCATTAGCAAAGTGTACCATGACCACTGGTAAGTAGTGATTAGATGTTTTTATTGATGGTAATGGCCAAGCGGGGAGAGGGGGGACTGAGTATTGAGTCACAGAGAGAAAACTCTGGGCTGGACAGAATCTAGATTTCAATCCACTTCTGCCACAAGCAAACCCCAAGGTCAGTCAGGCTTTGTCATGTCTATAAAATAAAGACGCTGACCCACAAGATTCTGTGAGCCATTTGACTCATTGATCTTTGATTCTGATCACTCCTCTCTAAGTAAAGGGCAGCATCTATAGTTAGTTATGGTTGTGTCCCCTTAACCTTCCAGAAAGCCTGCTCTCACCTGTACCAAGAATCTACATATCCGGTTAAATATCAATAAACATTCCAGGGTCATTCTTCACAGATATGGAAAAGATCTTAAATTCTACATGGAAGCAGGAAAGACCAAGTATACTCAGAGCAATACTGAAAAGAAAGAATGTAGCAGGAGCTATCACCACATCTAATTTCAAGTTATACCACATATACCACACAGACATGATAATAAAAAACATGGCATTGTCACACAAACAGACAGGTATATCAATGAAGTAGAATAGGGGGTCCAGATATAAATCTACACAACTACAGCCTCCTGATCTTTTTAATATTTTGATATATTTTATTTCATGTTTCTACTGCTTGAGCATACAAGTATAATTCTATTAGACTAGAATTGAGCTTTCAAGTTAGTATAGGAGGTGAAAAGAAACTGTCATTCCGCCTTCATGACATATTGCTATACTCATAGATCAGGGCCTCTCCCAACCCTCATCAGAGAAGCTTCTTACAGGAGACGGAAATTAGCACAGTAGCCCACAACTGGGCAATGTGCAGAGAGTGAGAGGCTTAGGAATTCTCCACCCTAAATGGGGTGTCTTCATCAAACCCCTGTCCTCAAGGCTTAGGGGTGTATGTGGAAGAGTAAGCAGAAAGATTGTAAGACCCAGTGGCAATAGATGCCTTTAAGGAAGCAGTGTCTTCTAAACACAACAAGACTAAGTCACATATGAGGTCACAGAGACTGTGACAGCGCTCACAGGGCCTGCACAAGATCAAGCTAGGCAGGGTCTCAGCAGTGAGGAGGGGAAGTGGACACAAGGTCCCACACCTACCCAAGAAGCTATTTTCAACTGGAGCCCTTTGACAAAAGGACAATCAGTTCTCTCCACTGGAGTGTCTCTGGGTGTATCAACCACTCTCCAGGGCGGGCCTCACTGGCGGCGGCAGCAGGCACAACTAGTTTGGGTCAGCTTTGGAGGGCTGTGGAGGTGGTTTATTTGGTTTGGGTTTGACATTTTTTTCTTTTATTGGTCTTTTGATTGCTTTGATTTTTTTGTTTTAATTTTTTTTTAAGAAAGAGAGAAAGAAAGATGAAGCTGAGTAGGTAAGGAGGTGGGAAGGTTTCTAGAGGAGTTGAGTGAGGGAAGAAGACAATCCAAATGTATTATATGAAAAAAAGATACAGTACCATCTCTCTGAGCAACTTTTAAAAGGCAATCTTTCACTCCAGCACTCAGTGGCAAAATACTATTTACAGACCGTGCCTCTACAGAGCATCAAAGGAATGTAAAATCAGACTTTGATGCACCTTATTGGTAATCTTCCCTATTATTCATGTTTAATTCTTGGAGAAGTTCATGCATGAAGACTAAACCTACATCACTCAGGCCCTCCCCCCCCAAATCCCCCAAGTCAATAACCTCTTCTCCTTTAATTATTATTGTTTTATAAATGTGTGTGTGATATTTTATACTAAGATGCCAAAAATAAGCAATGGGGAAAGGGGAGCATCTTTAACAAATGGTGTGGCAAAACCTAGATATCAATGCATAGAAGAAAGCAATGAGGTCCCTTTATCCAGTTCTCAGCCTGTATAAATTCCAAGTGAGTCAAAGACCCAAGGATGCTCTAAAATTGACAGAGGAAAGGGCAGGGTGTGCACATCAGCATACAGGAATATATAAGGACTCCAGCAGAACAGGAAATAAGACCAACAGCTGACAAGTGGGATCTCACAAAACATGAAAGCTTACGTACAGCAAAAGAAACTTTAATTAATGGAGAGGTAGCACACAAAATGGAAGAAAGTCTTTGTCAATTCTACTTCTGACAAGAATTAGTATCTATAATATACTAAGAACTCAAAAGAGCTATGCACCAAGAAAACAACCCAATTTTTAAAAATGGGCTTTAAACCTAAACAAAAAAAGTTACCAAAAAAAGATATATGCATGATTAGGAAACACTTTAAAAAGTCTTCAACAGTCTTAGCCACTATGAAAATGTACATTAAAATTACTTTAAGACCCCATCTCACCCCAGTTTGAATGGCTATCATCAAGATAACAAACAACACATACGGGTACATACAGGTACATATGGTTACATACGGGTACATACGGTTACATACGGGTACATACGGTTACATATGGTTACATACAGGTACATACGGTTACATACGGGTACATACAGATACATACAGGTACAGATATGGGAACATTCTTGATGGGAATGCAAACTACTGCAGCCACTTTGGAAATCAGTTTGGAGATTTCTCAAAAAACTAAAACCAAAACTACCATATCCAAACCACTCCTGGTCACATGCCCAAAGGACTTTCTACCCTGCTGCAAGGATACCTGCAAATTTGTGTTCACTGCTGTCTGTTTCAACAGCTGGAATTTTCTAATGGACGCAACTTAGATGCCCAGCAACCGACAACTGGATGATAAAGATGTGGTAATAGTACTTAGCCGCAATGAAAAATGAAATTGTAGAGAAATGGGAAAAACTTGGAGGTAACACAGGCCTAAGGGCAGTATTACTTTTTTAAATATTAGAATCCTAATCCCCACTGTTTAGTAAGGTGTGTCTAATATGGAGAGTCTTTGGAATCCAGGAAGGAAGGAAGGAACTTAGGAGAAAGGGCTACCTGAAGGGATAGCAGATAGAAGAACATGGATCTACAAGAAATAAAGATAAAATACTGTGGGTGAAATGGCTTAGGTAGGGGAATTGGGGAAATAAGGGTGTGGGTTAAGGGAAGGACTCTCTAGGATAAAGGATGTATAAAGAAATCAGTTGGAAAATAAAGCTGGCTCACTTGTGTAATAGAAGATTGACTATTGTTGAGGGTGGTGGTGTCCAGTTGCCCTCTGAATTATTCAAGATCCACTCCAAGAAGAGTAGAAGAGCCAATACCGGGTATAAACCTGGATAATAACTCAGATATGGAAGTAATGGGTCCACGCATTAATTAAATGGGCACAGCATCAAACATCAAACTGCCTTCTAAATACCTTTGCTTATACCCATAGACAAAAGCAGCTCCCAGCCTTATTCAGAGAAGCCTCTCATGGCAATGAATAATGGTTAATGCAGAGACTTATGGCTGTCTAAGATGCAGAAAATACACAGACATGAGTCCATCCCCGAACAAGTCACCACCCCCTCTGAGGCTCAGAATATTTTAGAAGGGATGAAACATATATAAGAGTCAGAAACAACAATGAAGAACTACCAAATGTCATTTCCCTAGACTTAATACACCTACCATAATCATTAAGTCATCAACTGTGGTTACCTGCATTGGGTCAACAGAAGACCAGTTCTATCAACAGTCAGCCAAGAAATGGAGAGTGGCTCAAGGGGCCTTCCTCTTTACCTCAGAACTATTGGATCTGGAATAGAGTCTGGGTGAGAGAGAATCACTGTCTTCAGTTGCATGCCCTCTACCATGCCAACCAGTTTCCAGTGAGCAAACCAATGGTAACACGGATTGGGTGAATCACAGAACAAATGAATAGACATGGCAAATAGATATGGTAAGGATAGAGAAGGGTGAACAGAGGGGGTAGGGGAGTAGAAGTATATAAGACATGCATGAGAGAAACAATAGAATCATTTAAATGATTTTGTAGAAAATGAGTTTGATCTCTCACAAAGATACCTTTCTGAAGAAGAAAATGAAAAGCATTTCTTTGGTAGAGCTAAAAGTTAATGTGACTCTATCTCAAGAGAATTTTGGTTAGAAACCTAGGAAATAGCAGTTTTCCCTTCTTGACAAACTCGAATGCCATGGGTAAAGAGAAAAAAGTTATGTTATGACATCCACTTTTCCTTAGAAAAGCTACCTGTTTTTAAGTTTATGCTTTTGAAAAAATTCAGCAAACTCTAAGAGGAAGAATATTCATCTAAGTTTCACTGATCATAACACAATAACTTGATGTCCTCGGTGCTTCCTCAGAGGTCAGAGGAAATCTGCGTTCAATCCTCTTTCTCCGGTTCAGCTCTTTGGTAAGTCACAGCCTGGTATTTAACCATGTCACCAGTGAAGTGTGAACAAAAGCCGACCAAAGACTAATGGTGGCCAGTTGCCAAAGTGACTTTGCAGCAGACAGAAAACACTAGCCGACTAAATGAACTGCTCTTCCCCAGGGCATGAAGTTTTCCAGTCCTTAAAGACAGTTAACAACAGCCTCTCACACCGGAAACTGGAAGTAGACAGAGAGTGTGGGCTCTTTGCTGACAGCCGAGGGCCTGTGACACTTTTCCTTCCCAACACAAAGCCAGGCGCAGAGGTTGGAAGACCTACGTAAAGTTGAGCACAACACCAACAGCTCTGGAAAACAGGCAACCCCAGGGTCTCCAAGGGCCTTGCTGACAGCCTCCAGTGACTGGGAATATGATAACATATATGTTCCCCAACCAATCACATGACAGGAGTCACAAAGGACAAGGCCCAGAAATAAGATCTCAGCAAAACCACTGATTCACTAGACTGGAAACTGTAGCTACAGCAGCAACAGAGTCCTCAACCATGAGGAATTTTGCCCTTGCCTGGAGCCCATTCTGACTGATTAAGAAGCAGACAATTTACTTTGCATAAGAGAAAGATTGCTTTATAGTCTGGGAAGAGACAACCCTGCAGTGTCAACTAATTCTCCATTGATACCTCTCTGAGGGCTTTTAGGATGCCATGATGCTGTTGGTACACACTGACTGTTGTTCGCCATCTCGGTTAGACAAGGTGAATTAACTCATTTGCTGAGTTTTATGGAAAGAGACTGCAGATTTGCTACACTAAAGTGCCAGGACCAAAACCGTTTAGGAGTCTAATACTGGAGCCCCTAAACTCTACTTGAAAACCTACGCTCTGGGGACCCATCCCTAAGTGCACTGTCTGGTTCTAAGAGAACCTATAAAACTTCCACCTTCCAGACTTTAAAAGCTCTGGCTACTGAACTAATACCAGGAGATACTGGACCTTCAGTATGACTGAAAGGGGTAAAACTCAGTCTGTGAATGTCAAACCTACCTTTGGTCAAGGAAACCAGAAACTGGGGTTTTTACACTGCTTTCTGAGCCTATAATGTATAAAGCTTCCACTGGGAAGTAATTTTGGTTCCCACCGCCCAGTGCCTGGCTAGCTTATGCCCCAAATAATTACACAGAAACTGTATTCATTGAAATACTGCCTGGCCCATTATCTCTAGCCCCTTATTGGCTAACTCTCACATATTATTTTAACCCATTTCTAATAATCTGTGTGTCACCACGAGTCGTGGCTTACCGGGAAAGATTCAGCATGTCTGACCTGGCAGCTTCATGGCGGGTGGCTCTCCCTAACTCTGTCCCCTTCCCAGCATTCTGTTATGTCTACTCCGCCTACCTAAGGGCTGCCCTATCAAAAGGCCAGGGCAGTCTCTTTATTTAACCAATGAAAGAAAAAGAAATACAGAAGGACCTCCTACACCATATCCCAGCTTTCTAATAAAGCCTGCAGTCCCTGGAGGTATATTCAGAGATTAAGGACTCATAGCTCTGAACTATGTGTTTGATCACAGATGCTAGTTTATCCTGACCCATGAGTTATAAGCTGCTCAAGGTGAGCCTCATTCTCTCCTCCTATGGGCAATACAGAATGTAATTACTATGTCAGCTCTAACTTGACATTGTTGTTGTTGCTGTTGCTGCTGCTGCTCGGTGCATCACTCTACCCTGAAGTCTGGGAAGATGTGTAAGGGGAAGAAAAGATGTAACATATCTAAATGCTTTCTATTCCAATGCTGTCTCTCCTGGCTTTATTTTAGTAGCTGTGATAAAGTACCTGATGGGAAGCAACTAGAATGGGGGTTCATTGGCATACGATTCCAGGGGACAGTCCATGACGCGGGGAAGAAACAGTGGCTGCAACTCGAGACAGCCAGCCACAGCCTATCCAGTCAAGGACAGAAGGAGACAAAGGCATCCACGCTGCCCGTATTCTAGACTTCTTCGCTCTTACACAGTTCACAAACGCATCCACACTGCCTGTTTTCTAGATGTCTTCACTCTTACACAATTCAGGGTATGCTGTGCCTTACACAGCCTGGGGAATGGTACCACCCACAGCACAATGGGCCCTGTTGTGTCAATTAACAAACAAGACAATCTTGCACAGATGTGCCCATAAGCCAGGCTGGTCTAGTTAATTACTCCTTTTCTATCTCTCTTCCTGGGTGATTCTAGACAGTGTCAAACTGACAGGGTTAGCACAGTGTCTGAGCCTAGAAATTATTGGGGATAAGAAAGGAATCTAAGTGTAGTGCCACATTCACACAATCGACGGAAAGAACGCTGCTTTAGTTAAAAAAAATAGAAGTAAAGAATAAAGAAACAATACTACGCTAAACATCACCTGCTATATGAAATACAAATAATTAAATCAACTTCTTTAGTTATGATGCTGCTTAAAGGGATAATACTTTGATATGATGTGGAGAAGAGGCCTAAGCTGTATGTGCTTGCTATAAATTTCTACAAAAAGCATAATCAATGTCATAGCTATTCTGGAAAATGGAAGGGGGGCTTTGATTGAGTACGCCCCTAAAGTAAGCTCTCATTCTGAACATTCGAGGGAATACAGTGATGATGGATGCCTGAGCCTTGACCATGAGGACACTTTAGACTTGGAGGAGACAATGGCGCTGATGAGAAACAAAGTGCTGTGTTCTGAAATAGCAGGAATAATTCATTAAAGTGGACCCCAATGTTATCATAAAGTGCTGCAAGCAAGGGAGAAACTGTGAAATGGACCTGATATGGAGAAGAGGAAGAGAGGAAGAAAGGTACAAACCACATTCACAGTCCTGGGTGAAAAACTGGACACTGACGCTCCAGCTGAGTGTGAAGACGGCCACAGATTGAGGAATGGGTATCTTAACGTGATAAACTAGCACAATGGTTATGAGTGACAGGAAAACATTAAATGATAGGATGTGTTAATTAAGCTAAAGTGCTCTGCCTATGTTCATAGAAAGAATCCTTTCTTCTGCCTATGAAAAGGCCATGTACGTTTGTTTTTCACAGAAGTTTCTGGGAAAGAGAAAGAATAGAAAGCTACCACAGCCTGCCTCTTTGCTTGTGGTGTGAGCTGCCATTGCAAGAGCTCCTCTAGCCTTGACTTGCTTTTCTGGGAGATGAGATGAGGACATGTCCCCACTCTTCTGTCTGCCCAGGGGGTGAAGGACACTTTCAGATCAATGCATTGCTGTCCAATTGTGCTTTTTCCTTTACATAGGGGAAGGTTTGACAATCTATTTCTACAATGCCTCATTTTCCAGAAGAGCATCCCTTTACCCCGACCTTGGCTCTAAATAGCCAGTTCTGAAATGCAGTGCTCTACCTGAAAGATTGGTGTTACTTTTATCAGAAGGGGATCTGAATGCAAGGTTCTAGAATGCTGGTTCCACAAGCCATTCCTCCACACATTGTCCCTCATGTGCAGGTGGCATTTCAAATTCAGAGCTAACACAGGAACCCTGAGCTATTGCTTTGTGCTTTACACTTAGCGACACATATCCACAAGTGTCCAGGGATGAACATCACACACTCCTGAGAAATCTGGGCCTAGAAACTCCTGTGGCATCTTAATGCTCAATGAGATGTTCTCAGAGGTACACATCCCCCAGGCATTCCCTGTGCTTCCTTTTCAACTGAAAAAAAGAGAGATTTAATGATAGGCAAGAAAGAAAGAGTATTCTAGGCACAGCTAGACCAAATACACAATCGGAAAGGATTCTATAATTTTAAACCCAAGGTACAAGAAAACAATCAATGCTATTTTCAGACCTTACAAGATACTACTGCATTTAGTACTTGGAAGCAGCATTCTGTAATTACTCTATTTGAAGTCAGCCAGGAGAGCTATCTGAATCCACACCCTGGAACTCCTCTGCACAGCTTTCTAAGAATAACAAGCCCAGGTTCCCCAGCTGCAAGCTCCAACCCCATCAGGAGGCTAGCAAAGGAGCAAACAGCATTTTTGGTAGAGCAGGAGACAGATACCAAGATGTTTAAACTTCAAGGAAGAAGATCAAAAGAATTCTGAACCTCTGTCTGTGGATGCAAAAAATGCTGTGCATCCCACAGTCAATGGTCCCTTCCTTAGGCTAACATCCCTTTCAGGGAGGTTAGCAAGTTCACCTACTGTTTCTTACTTCAAGAAAAGCTTGATCTTTAGACTTTTGAAGGTCTACAAAGTATAAAGTTTGCTGCAAAAACAAGCCATTCACGTTTAATCTTCATCGCTGTAACTATCTATGAAGGAAAACAACGAGGGGAAAAAGATAAGAAAGAACGCATGAGCCGAGCAAGGAGTATGAACCGGGGTGGTGGAGGCAATGATGTACACAGGCGTGTCAGGAAGAGTGGATCGGTTCCGTTAACTGATTTGAAAATAGTACAAGAGACAGAAATGCTGCCGTTCCAGATGATAATATTAAGGGAGAAACAACAAAAATGTTGGGGGGAACAAAGATAATAGAGTTCTCTGTGCATCGAAACATCTCTATCACCCCTACCTAGAAAAATGTATCAACAACGACCTTCCAGTATTGAGAAGCAGCAAGAGCACTTTCTTTCCAGAGATATGTGGGAGCATGGGGACCATGACCACACCGTTGTCTCTGGTGGTGGAAGAAGTGACAATGACCAGGCGCTCCGGAAGTCACCTCCGTCCACTCCTTTTCAGCATCCCTGGGACTCTCAGGGCTGGTGTTGCCGGAGTCTTCTTAGAGTTGTGCCAAGTGCTTGTGGTAGCTGGGCAAAAGAGCTGCAGCTGGAGCCCAGGTCTCTCAGGCCTAACATCCTTGCTTTATAAAACTGTGCTAGCCTAAGTGTGTAATTTAGCAAATCACATTAACTTTCCAAAAGTACAGGACATATGTGTGTGTGTTTCTACATATATATACATATATATATATGCAATGGATTATTATTCAACCTAAAAAATACAGGAAATCCTGTGGCATGCACAATCACAAAGCCACAATACAGCTTTGTGTTGAATAAGCCAGACACAAAGGACAGCAGTGCATGATCACACCGAGTGGGGATGCTGGGACAATGCTGCTCACTTGGTAAGGCCTACTTGGGTTGCCCTTCCTTCCTTCTTCGTTCCACTACACAGGGTCCACTTCTACTCCTGAGAACATCTTCCACAACAAACCGGCTGGGTGTCACTGGGTCCATTGACTCTCTGTGGAAACCAGAGACTTTGCCAGCATGAAGCAATGAACCCAGCTTCTCCAGTGGTTCACAAAATTGGGCACACTTCCCAGGGCTTTTTTTTCTTTACTTGGGAAGTGTGTGTGTGTGTGTGTGTGTGTGTGTGTGTGTGTGTGTGTGTGTGTGTAACAGAGAGAAAACACTCATGCAGATGCAAGCATATATGTAAATGTGCATGCACTTATTTGCATGCATGCCTGTCAAGGTCAGAGGTCAACCACAAATGTCTTCCTTAATCATTCTTCCCCTAGTAGTTTTTATTCAAGGTCATCTACTGTTGGCTAAGCTTGCACAATGGGCCATAGGAATCTGCTTGTCTCAGCCTCTCCAGTGCAGGAATTAAACCATGAGGCACCATGCCTGACAGTCTTAAGATTTCTGGGATTGGAATTTAGGCGCCCATGCTTCCACAGCAGTTCTTGACCAACAAAGACACCACCACTACCACCCCAGTTGTCCCTGCTTAGAACTTTCAAAGCAATTTTTAAAATAATAAAATAAAATTTTATTACAAATACCATTAAGGTGGTTTCTTGGGTGGGTGTCTTTTCCATTTTGATATATATGAAGTTTTTACATCAATTATTTATGACAAAGGAAAGAACTATATTCCTATTAAGTGAGAAGATGAAACATCTAGAAAAAAAAGTGTGATCTTGTGACTTAGACTTAGAAAACTAAAAGAAATTCCGAATTTAAAAGAAATTACATAGGCATTTCATGACGTGACTGTCTGATTTCTTTGTAGAAAAGAAAGGACAATAAATATGTTTAGGGAATACAGGATCATGCAAAAACTAACACAAAATATTGCTTAAAGTTCAGCTCTATGGGATGAGCATTCTGTGGTCCTACACACCAGGAAGGAACTTGGAAAGTCCTGTTAGAACGCTGAAGTTATGTATTCCTAGTTAAGAAGCCTCAGACATGTTAACAAAAATCACCCCAAAATGCATTTCCTCATACAGCGCTGTACCTCCAAACTCTGGCTCATAAGAGGAGAAACTAAGGCAGGTGATCAAGTGGAAAGTTGAGATGATCTCAAATGAAATGGACATAAAATCACATGTAAAATGATGTAAAATCACCAACATGGAAGAGTGAAAATTAAAGAGATCCAAAATATTGCCATCTCAAATTCTTTCCTAGACTTGAGCATTTCCTGAGATTCTCCACATGAGTCCACATAGATCTGATGAAGGCTTCAAAGTAAACACAGAAGCTTGGAGTCTTGCTGGAGCAGTGAGGAAGCATGGAGGCACTGTGAACAGAGGGTGTAGCCCAGTCCAGGAGCAGCCCGCATCATGGGGTCGTTCACCCAAAGGCCTGACTGGGCTTGCCAAGCATTGATCCAAAATGATTGCAAGTTATTAATGGCCACTGTGGAAGCAAGTTCTCAAAGTCTGGAATTCAAAACGCATCCCCTCCCAAGGGAAGAACGCTATAAATGTGGTTAATGTCTGTGCTTGAAAGACTGAAGTCTCAAGGAAAAGAATTTAATTAGGAATTTTAACCAAAGCCGATGTTTTCTTTCTTCCTATGCTATTTAACAAATATGTTTTCTCCATTTTTTGTGAAGCATTTACTTGATACAAGGCCAATAGATGTGCCCTTATTGTTCATTAAGCAAACATATGTAGTAATAGGGCGCACAGGCCTTCTTTTGGTTCCAGTGGCCACCCGGATCCCGCCGCCCGGTGTCTGGCTAGCTTATACCCAAAATAATTACATGGAAACTGTATTTATTTAAATACTGCCTGGCCCATTATCTCCAGCCTCTTATTGGCTAACTCTCACATATTTGTTTAACCCATTTCTAATCATCTATGTGTCACCACGAGTCGTGGCTTACCGGCATGAGTCTAACCAGTGTCCATCTTGTGCTGGAGAAGCATGGCGTCTGCTCCACTGCCTTCTCTCTCACAGCATTCCCTTCTATCTACTCCGCCCACCTAAGGGCTGTCCTACCAAAAGGCCAAGGCAGTTTTCTTTATTTAACCAATGAGGGCAATATACAAACAGAAGA